>ML795780.1:78427-127827 GCA_009831015.1 Picea engelmannii
AACAGGGATCATAGACCAATTTGTAATCTTATAAAGGAGTATGATCAGGAGACAAGTGGATTTTCCAACCTAGACACAAAGCGAGTGAAAGGGTGTCATGTTCAAAAGTGACTCTTCCATGGAATACAGGTTTAGACACAATTCTTTCCCGATTTTTCCCCCACCATTTCTGGCGAGTACCTCTTTATTTTTACGCAATCTTGAGGAGGATAACATATTATTGTAATGTAAGCTCATCCTTCGGACGATTCCCTCGGAGTATGTTTAACGAACCCTAGGAAGGAGTGGTTCGGTCCCATTGCGGGTCTGTCGATGTTTGTTTAACGAGTCCAAAGATAGAAAACTCGAAGGTTTTTCATGATTATAGAGTCTAGAAAAACACTTAAAAGAGAACTCTCTTAGTTCCTTTTTTGTAAAGTAGTTTGATGAGACCGAAGAAGAGATAAACTATCACTCAACAGATGTTTTCTTCAAATACTTTAACGAGCATGAAAAGAACAAGATCGCTCGGCAATCTTTTCATGTTTAGAGAGTCTAAAAAGATTTTAAAGGGAACTCCAGTGGGTTCCTTTTTCATATAACCTTTACGAGTCCGAAAAAGTGATAAAAGTATACTCGGTTACATTCTCATTGATTTACGAGCATGAGAAAGAACAAAGACTAAGCTTGGTAACTTATTCTCATGTATTTACGAGCATGAGAAAGAACAAAGACTAAGCTCGGGATTGTTTTTATTTTTACGCAAGCTTTAAAATAAAACAAAACTATGCTTGGGATAGATTTTAATTTTTACACAAGCTTAAAATCTAAACAAAACTATGCTTGAACCTGGTTTCATTTTTACACAAGCTTGAACTAGAGGAAACTATGCTTGAGGTAAGTGGTTTCATTTTTACACAAGCTTGAACCATATAAAACTATGCTTGCGACTTCCCAATGCATAACACATGGAAGGTTGGTACTTAGCCCCCAGCTTAAGAAACTAGCGGCTCTACTTCAACATGAAGTCCAGAGGCTGGAAGTATTGGCCCCCAAGCGTCGTTTCATCTAGCGACAAAGGCAGAGGAAATGAAGCGTCAAATACTAGACGAAGGAATTGACTCAAACAAAGAGGGGGAAAACTATTTCATTTTTTAACGATCTTGACATAGAAACAAGAATTATGCTCGTAACCTTTGTTTCATTTTTTAACGAGGTTGCCACAGAGATGAAAAAACTATCCGCATAAGTAGTTTCATTTTTTAACGACCTTGAAATTAGAAAACTATGCTCAAATACCTCTGTTTCATTTTTTAACGAGGTTGCCTCAGAGACGCAAAAACTATCCTCGAAGCCTCTGTTTCATTTCTTAACGAGGTTTCCGTAGAGACGAAAAAACTATCCTCGAAACATCCTTCTTGATCATGGATTCCAAGAGGACAATGCTCTGGAATGACACCATGTCAAGGGACAAAACTTGTCATGGCTTCCAAGAGGTCTTCACTAGATGGAAGAAACACACTCTGGAAGGACACCATGTCGAGGGTTTCGATAGGGGTAAGGAGATCAAGCTCCAATAGCCCGATCGGAGAGAGCACCATGTCAACTACTGGATCTAAATCATCGTAAGTTGAAGTCATGGGAGACAACGCCACATAATTGACCTGTGGTGGGGGCGATACCGTCTACATAAAAGAACCATTTAGGGAGGCAATCCAGGTAGGGTCAATGAATGAAAGTTGATCAATATTCATAACTCGTCCATTGTGAGGGAAAAATATCACACGAAAAATAGTAGACACAATAGCTTTCATGGCATAGACATAATCTCTCCCAAGGAGTAAAGCGAAATCCAAGGGGTCTTGGACCACCATGACATCAATAAAGACAATTTTCCCTCCCAAAGTTATAGGAAACTGAGGAAGGGTCCCTAAAGGTTGACTGGTTCTTCTGTCAAAAGCTAACAGATTCTGTGTAACCAGTGCAAGCGGAGGATAACCCAGAGCTTGCCAAGCAATAGAGGACAAAATACTAACAGACTAACCTTCATCTATCAACGTCTGAGGAATGTCTCGACCACAAGCTTGCACAATAATATGGATAGGAATGTGAGAGGGAAGATGAGGTCCAGTTAGCACACCCCAATCAAAATGGATGGCCTCATAGCTTGGAGGGGGTTCCATGGGAGAAGGAGGAATAGCCCCCGTCATGGTAGATGTTGTATCAACAAGAAAAACATGGGAAGTATCAAGTTTACTCTCTAGAAGGAGAGTAGGATTGACTGATGATGAGATCAGATCGACCACTTGGGTTTCATTCTCCAAGGGGAGAATGAGGTTGACAGGTGTAAATGGATCGACCACTTGGGTGACACTCTCTAATGGGAGAGTGGGATCGACCGAGGATGGGATGGGATCAACCACTTTGTCAAATGGTTCAACTAAGGACGTGACCAGATTGATGACATGATCAACCGGATTGACCGGTGAAAGGACTGGAGTGATCATTCCATCAACTATTGGAGGGTTGAGAGAAAGCTTACGATATGCAGCTGGAAGTTGAGGCTGTGAAACAGTCATGTATTCCAGTAAATTTGAGGCTTCGTCCATATGAGGACAAAGGTGAGTGAGATGACTCCCTTTTCATAACATACACGGGAACTTGACTCTACTTTTGTTCTTCCCATCCGTATCATGACTGGTTGATGGGGGGTTGTCAGCATGTTGTTCAGAGGCTAACGACATGGGTTGGCGAGGATGTGTAGACCATGCTTCTATAACCTTGGATAGACTAGGGAAATCCTTAAGAAGATGGCTACCCTTACAAAGCCTGCAAGGGTACTTGGGCTTATGATTTGTTTGGGTGATCTTGACATCATCAACACTCCCAACACGATTAACAGTAACTGGTTGTTTTCCAACATGTTTAGCAGTGGTTGGAGGTTTTGACCCTTGTTTAATTTTCTTCTTCTTATTCTTTCTTTGCTTCTTCTTCTTATTCACTGGGTTACTAGCTTCAAAACTTTCGCTTGATTAAGAAGATGAAACAAAATGCAACCTTGCAAGCTAAGAAGGTGAAGAAGACCTTACTAGTGAAGATGGTGAAGGATCAACATGAGGTTGATGTTCTTGGGGGGAAGTGCTTATGAACGAAGCACTTGCTGCATTCAGGATTACCTGAGTGGAAAACAACCACACCGGCAATCCAATAGTGAGACCTGGAAGGCTCAAAGTAGTTATGTGAGGAGGACCGATGTTTCCATAGGAAGGAAAAATAAAAGGCTCCCCTGGAGAAGGGGTTCCTTCATTGGTCATTCCAGGAACTGACGCCATTAAATAAATCCAACCCAGAGTCTGCTAGGGAAAACAAACAACACACGCTAAAAATCTAGGAAGCAAGAAAACAAACAAAACCTTCTCACAATGAACACACTAGTTGGTGATGAAATCCAACGTTGTGGGAACAATGTAAGAAAGGGATGAGACAGAGCGGGTGGAAAAGTTACGTTGATGACCTACTTGACGGACTTACACCCTGGTGCAAGCTCCCACACATAATCATGGTTATACCCTCGAAGGATCCCAAGTGAGTTTGGCCAACGTCAATTCCAGGTACCGTGAAGACTTTCCCCTCCACAGTCACCTCGTCTAAAGAACCTAGAGAGATAAGCCACTAAGGTTACCAATTACTACAATGATGCCTGGGGAAACAGTCGACAATCTGATCCACGCGCAAGGGCAGGGTATCTAGCCTGAAATCAAATTGAAAGGCTTCCACTCATCATTGTGGGTATACCTCTCAAACGACCCCCATAATATGCACAACCTCTACACCAAGACCAACAAAGCAGGGTGAGTAACTCTGCCAGTCTCAATGCGACCTCTTGATTGACCCTTATGTTAGAAGGGCTTCCCAGGACAAAATGTAATAAGTGGATTTAACCGCTCCCTAACTCAAGATTATATGTTTGTTTTCAACTTTGGAAAGTTATCCTTCACACCTATTCCAAAGCCCTACAACTAATCTAATGTAGGTTTGCTACTAGAAAAGATAAAAATGTCTAATCAATTTTTATAAGCGCTTTATCTTATGGTTGTTGTTACTCAAAAGGAAAATGGTGTGGACAATATGGTGTTTCGACCGACTCGAAAGTTATGCAAAGAGATGAAGATGCAATTTTTTCATTTCGATGAAAGCTATGCTACGAGAAGGAGAAAACATTTATCATTCCCAGATGCACAATGTCCCAAAATCTTAAAACTCATCAATATCAAGATTCTCAAGAAATGAGAAAAAGGTACTGAACACCAATGCACAATTCATATTTTTTCATAATTTAAGATAAAAAAAGGCCAAGAATCATGCAATTTCGCTACTTCAAATGCAAGGATGCCCCCAATCTAATATAAAGAAATAAATTAAATCTTTTTGTTTCAAAAATTTCACTAAAAGCAATAATGAACTTTCCTAAAACAAAGAAACCCAAACTAAAAGTTCTCTTTTAAAGTGAACTATTCAGAAGAAATCTCATATTTCCAACAATTCTAAAGAAAACACATGCTTTGTAATTGAAAGACACTCAAAGAAAGAGACTAATCCTTCAAAACCAAACAAAGCAAAAGTGGCTAAAAGCAACTCAAAGAATGTCAAGAAGACTGTAAACAGATCAATATAGGCTCCAAAAGTTCAATCTAGTAAAAACTAGGCATAAAAAAATGACAAGACCCAATCCAAAATTTTTTACAAACAAGTTCACAGGCTAGAAGTGTATGACAGTGTGAGAATCAAAGATTCTCGCAAGATAAACAAAGGTTGACTGTGAGGGGTTCGCACTGAACTTAACCCCAAGGTGCGAACTCAGGTATTTCTCGCAGGCCACTAAAAGGTACAGTGTGAGAATGCCTGTAAACAAGCAAAAATTTGAAAAAGGACTAAATTTGAGTGAACTTTCGGATCCAGAGAGTCTGGATGGATCTCCCACAGACTCAGAGACCAGAAAACAAGCAATCAGAGCAAGGGAAACTAGACTAACTAGGAAACAATTCGTTCTCCAGTGGAGTCACCAATTTTGGTATCGGACAAATCGGTAGGTGCGGACACTAATTGATCTCCCTAGATCCACCTAGATATAGAACAAAACACACCAGAACATGATGCTTTCCTTAAGTTTTAGATATTGAATTTACTAACTAAAGAGGGATAGGTAACATACCATTTAAACGTCACTTCCTCTCGTTATGTCCATCCTAGCTTCATTCCAATGCTCATACAATGATGATCTTGCAAAAGAATGCAACCAACCAAAGTGATAGTAATGGCATAAACTCAATATAAACCTATGTATGTGATCAAGGAATCATACAATAAAACACAACAAGATTTATAGGAAAGAATCGTATTACTGTATCATATTAAATGTGAAAGAGAGATTACAACCATGGCCTTGATGTCATAAGTTCCCTTCCAACTATCCTTCGTTCCCCACACACTTTCACTCCAAGGATTCTGAGACCATGGATCTGATAACTACTCACAATCTATCTTGACAAAACAAATCTCAAAGCCACTCAAACCAAGCTAATAATTCCAAGCCAACCAAAGCTCAAAAACTCAAAAGCTAACTTTCTCCATGAGAGCTCCTCTCCTTTTATAAGTTGAAGAGGATAAGGTGAGGAGGTTAGGATGATCCCACTAAATAATGAAAGCGAGTAAGATCCAAACCATTTGGATGCCACCTCACCATGGAAGTTTCTCCTTCTAGAAGATTTGAGAAAACACTCATTTTTCCCACGTGTAGGCATTCTCGCACCCTAGCTATAGAGAAACATGTGAACATCTCACAACCCAACTATGGTGCAACCTGCGAGAATCAAGCATTCTCGCACCCTACCTATATAGCAACCTACGAACTTCCTTTTTGACAGAGTTTTTACAAGGGAAAATGCAACTTCTTTTCTCAGGAAAAGTTCTTCTCCCTTCTCTCTTCAAGAACTCAGGTCACTGACCCCTCTGAAGGCAACAGATAGGTTTACATCATTAACGATCATAGGGATGACAAAAATAATGTGTAACACCAGGAAGCCTTCCTCCCAATATTCGTCTGTATCGTCACCCCTTTTCCCAAAAAAATGAAATTGAGAAAATGGTCCAGGAACTCCTTAATGTAGGCGTTATCCGCCCTAGTATGAACCCCTATTTGTCTCATGTGGTCATGGTCCTGAAGAAAGAAGGTTCTTGGCGAATGTGTCCTTACTTTCTTTCCCTGAACAAACTTACCATCAAAGAAAAATTCCCCATTCCTGTCATTGATGACCTCTTGGATGAATTGAGTGGTGCCCAATTCTTCACTAAACTGGATCTTTGTTCAGGCTACCACCAGATATGTATGAAAGAGGAAGATATTCCCAAGACTTCCTTTATAACTCATGAGGGCCACTATGAGTTTTTGGCCATGCCCTTTGGCTTGTGTAATGCCCCCTCCACCTTCCAAAGCCTCATGAATCATGTCTTCCATCATTTTCTCTGCCATTTTGTCTTAGTTTTCATTGATGATATCCTCATCTATAGAAAAACCTGGACAGACCATCTTGCTCATGTGGATCGAGTTCTCCATCTACTCTCTCAGCACCAACTTTTCTTGAAACAGTCTAAATGTGATTTTGGCGCCTCAGAAGTAGAATACTTGGGTCATCTGGTTGGAAAATATGGCATCAAGGTGGATCCTAAAAAGATTGAAGCTATGCAAGACTGGCCTCACCCAAATACTCTTAAGAGTTTGCATGGATTTCTAGGCTTAACAAGGTATTATCACAATGTTGTTAAGAATTATGGGAAGATTGCAACACCTTTCACTTATCTTCTAAAAAAGAACTCTTTCACTTGGACTCCAACCACTGCTCAAGCTTTTCAAACCTTGAAAATGGCCATGTGCACCACTCTAGTCCTTGCCCTTCTTGATTTTACAAAGACCATTGTGTTGGAATGTGATGCCTCAGGGAAAGGAATTAGTGTTGTCCTTATGCAAGAGGGTCGACCTTTGGCCTTTACCAGCAAGCAACTATATGAAATAAATATGGGCAAATCCATCTATGAAAAGGAAATGTTGGCTATTCTGCATGCTGTGGATTTGTGGCATCCTTATCTATTGGGGTAACGGTTCAAAATTAAGACAAACCATCAAAGCCTCAAGTATTTTTTGGAAAAACGCATTTCCTCCCTAGAACATCAAAACTGGGTGACTAAACTCTTTGGATATGATTATGAGATCATTTATAAGAAAGGAAAAAACAATGTGGTTGCAGATGCCCTTTCCCAAAAATATGAAGATGAAGGATCCCTTTTTTCTCTTTCATTCATTGTAGTAGATTAGCTCCAAGCCATTCGCCAGGAATGGCTACAAGACCCCAAAAGTTTGCAGTTGATACAACAATTGCAGTCCAATGCTCCATCTTCCCTAGGGTACTCTTGGCTCCATGAGGAACTTCGATACAAAGGCCATTTGTATTTAAGTAAACAATCAAAGTTTAAATCCATGGTACTTTCTGAGCTTCATGCTACACCCACAGCAGGGCACTCCGGGTTCACCAAAACCTATGACAGGGTCAAACATTCCTTTTTCTGGGATGGTATGAAATAGGACATTTGTAATTTTGTAGTTGAATGTGATGTGTGTCAATGCAACAAGGGAGAAATAGTCAAATCGTTGGGAACACTACAATTGTTGTCGATTCCACCTGCTATTTGGAAGGATATCTCTATGGATTTTATTACTGACTTACCCAAATTGGGAAATAAATTAGTCATCATGGTGGTTGTTGATTGCCTTTCCAAGTACACTCATTTCTGCACCCTTCAACACGCATTTACAACATCCACGATGGCTCAAATCTTCATGGATCAGGTCTTCAAGCTTCATGGCATGCCGTACTCTATTGTTTTTTATCGCGACCCAACTTTCACAAGAAATTTTTGGCAAGAACTGTTCAAGATAGAAGGCACAAAATCACATCTTAGCATAGCTTATCATCCCCAAACTGATGGCCAAATGAAAGTTGTCAACAAGTGTTTGGAAACATATTTGAGGTGTTTTGCCTCGGAAAAGCAAAATCAGTGGGCTCAATGGTTACCCCTAGCTGAATGGTGGTACAAAACTTCATACCATACAACTATACGCATGACTCCTTTTGAAGCAGTATATGGACAAAAGTCACCTTCAGTTCTCTCATACTTACCAGGTGCCTCAAAGGTCAAGGCGGTTGACCTAACAGTTACAGATCGAGAGGCCATTCTCCGTACCCTCAAAGAGAATTTGGTCATGGAACAGAATCACATGAAGCAACAAGAAGATCAAGGTCACTCTGAACATCAATTTACAGAAGGGGATCAGGTGTTTCTTTGACCGCAACCTTACAAGCAAACTTCCCTCAAGGCCGAGCATTGTTAGAAGCTAGCACCCAAATTTTATGGTCCTTATACTGTGCTCAAGCGTGTGTGACAGGTTGCCTATTAGTTAGCTTTTCCCAACCATTTGAAGCTACATCATGTTTTTCATGTTTCATGCTTAAAGAAGGTGATTGGAGATAAATGCCAAATTCAAACCAACCTTCTAGATTTAGCTGAAGAAGGATCCATCTGGCTACAACTAGAAGTAGTTTTGGACTAGTGTGAGCGTTGCCTACGTCAGAGAACCATCAAGGAAGTGCTAGTCCAATGGAAAGATACAACTCCAACAGATGCCACTTGGGAACCAGCTACCATTCTGCAGCAATTTCCTCATCTCAAGCCTTGAGGACAAGGTTGTTTTTAAGGGGGTGGACATGTTAGGGTCCTAACCCGCACATAGGTAGAACAATATATTCGGATGTAATAAAGGTCAATATTAATAAGGTCTTTCAATAAAATAGAATAAGGCAGATGTAAAAACACCTAATAGAAGCTTCTGCTTCTAGAAGGATCTTCCTCTAGATGATTCTTTTTAGTATAAACAGGATTTGAGGGTATGAGAACCCTAGCTTTGATATTATTTTAATAGATCTCTGCTCAACTAGAGGTTTCCCCCTCGAAGAGGCCCGTGAACATTGCTTTCAGATTCAAAGTGTTATTTCTGTTGTTATTCTTATATAATTTCAGTGTTATTGTGGTGAAATTTCTGGTTATATTGTCGTTATTATGCCATTACTAGCATTTTATTTCTGTTCTACATACATTTTATATCTGGTATATTACAAAAAGACAGAATGCATCCAAGGAGGACTCCACAAAAGAATCAAAGGAAGTTAATGTAGCATAAACAAGTTCAGGTTCCAGTTCAGGTATGGTTGATGAGGTATTGTCTACTTGTGATGTTTCACATCAACATCAACATTGGTTGTTAGATTCTGGTGCATCCAGCCACATGTGTCTTCATAGAAATTGGTTCTCAACTTACCAATCTATTGATGATGGTGTTGTTTTTAAGGGAAATGATTTTTCTTGTAAAATTGTTGGAGTTGGCAGCGTCTAGATTAGAATGCATGATGGTTTTGTATGAACATTAACAGATGTAAGACATGTACCCGAACTTAGAAAGAACTTGATATCTTTGGGAGTTCTAGATTCTGCTAGTTACAAGTGTACATCTCAAGATGGAGTATTGAAGGTGTCCAAAGGCATCTTAGTAGTGATGAAGGAAAAGATGATCAGGAACCTTTATCAGCTTGAAGAAAGGACATAGGTAAATCAAGCAGTGGTAGCATCTGAAGATGCAAGTGTCTCTATTTGTTTATGGCATCAACATTTCTGTCATATGAGCGAGAAAGGGATTAAGGTACTGGTTGATCGTAAGTCACTTCCAAGTTTGAAGTTTTTGAATTTGAATTTCTGCAAGTATTGTGTTTTTGGAAAACAGTGTAGACAAAAGTTTAAAGAAGGAAGGCATATAAGCAAATGTATCCTTGATTACATTCATTCATATGTTTGGGGACCATACCCTACAGTTTCTCTTGGAGGATCATCATATTTTGTGACATTTATAGATGATTACTCTAGGAAGGTTTGGGTCTATTTACTTTAAAAAAATATGATGTATTTAATACTTTTAAGCAATTCAAAGCTTTGGTTGAAAAGAGAATTGACAGGTCAATCAAGTGTTTAAGGACAGATAATGGAGGTGAGTTCACATCTGTGAAATTTGATAACTATTGCAAGGAATTTGGGATCAAAAGACATAAGACCACGGTTTATACTCCTCGACAGAATGGTGTTACTGAACGCATGAATAGGACTCTTCTAGAGAGGTCAAGGAGCATGCTCAATAATGCCAAGATGCATCAGGAATTGTGGGCAGAAGCAGTTCTTATACCATGCTATATGATAAATCGATCACCATAACTGTAATTAATGGTAATATTTCAAAAGAGGTATGGACAGGTCATTCATGTGATTTTTCAAATCTGAGAATATTTGGTTGTGATGCTTATGCTCTTATTTCTAAAGATCAGAATTCTAAGTTAGATCCTAGATCAAAGAAATATGTCTTTGTTGGTTATGGTGATGGATTTAAAGGGTAAAGACTATGGGATCCTACTACCCACAAAATCATCATAAGAAGAGATGTAGTATTTGATGAATCCTCTGTTGATTATTTGGGTTGGTTGTCATTGATGTCAACCCTTGAAGAAAGTCTTGTAGTGAATTCCGGTAGCACAAAGGTTTGGGGAATGGACCCAAGTTTGTTTGATATATAATGGTATGAGTTTTAATATATTTGAAGGTAAGAATATTTTATATGCATAGTACATGTCATTCCATTTCCGGTGGTATGTGGAACGTCACATAACTCCTCACGGTTAGAGAGTTATTGCCATGTGAAGTTGGACCCAAGTTTGGGTAATGGAACCAAGTTTGCTTGATGTATAATGGTATGAGTTTTAATATATTTGAAGGTAAGAATATTCTATATCGATATTACATGTCATGCCATTTCCGGTGGTATGTGGAGCCTCACAAAACTCCTCACAGTTAGAGAGTTATGTCCATGTGAAGTTGGAGAACCCTCACGAGTCATCTAGAAGCCCCAAAAGGTCAAAGTAGTCAAAGTGGTTGCAGAGAAGAAATTATTTAAATAATAAAGTGAAGTGATGAGTGTACTATAAGTCAAAGTGGATACAAAAGAAATTATTTAAATAATAAAGTTAATGGATAAATTACTAAGTGGACAAGTGGTTAGAAGTGGGTTGGCCCTAAAATAAGGAAAGTGGTTTAAGATGTTTAGATGGTAACCCCTCGAGGAAGCTACATAAAAGTATAAATAAGAGGCAAGGGTCTCTCATTTAATCACACTTGATCATATTGAATATCTACGAGTGACTGAGGTAACCAAAGGATATCTAAGGAGAATTTCAAACGAAAGGTGAAGTAAAGAAGGCTGAAATTCAAGGGAGGATAAATTCTTTTGATGATGCTTTCTAAGGTATGTTATTTACAGGTCATCTCACCATTTTCACAATAAATTTGTTTCTAGAATGATTCAGATCGCGAAATCAAGAGATCGTTGAGGAAACATATCCAAGTAGTTGTGATAAAAATTTCATCTTGTGGGTCGTTGTATTTTTGGAGTTACACTCCATGGAAAATACGGTCCATCTGAGATAGTATTCCTGCCATCATAGGGGTGACTTATTACTCAATAAAAGGGTGAAAAGAAGGAACTCAAGGGCCTTTGTTAGGCTGGAGTTTGTGGCTAGTCCTGAAACTAGTCTAAAACAAGTGTTTTGGGTAAAAACGTCATAACTTCTTCATAACAGATCCAAATTCCGTAATAAAAAATGTATTGGTTAGAGTATAGTCTATAGTATTTTGTGTACCATTTTTATATCCATACAACAAATATTCTGTGCAGGGCACTCTCTACAAGTTTGCTCTATGGAATAAGACAAAATTCAACAAGGTATGCCATTTTTGCTATAACTCCTTTTCTGAGAGGTTCCAAGTAGTGAAACCTGGAGGAATTGCATAAAATACACTAAAGAACATTTTGTACTATTTTCAGATCTTTATTCATTACAGGTACATAGTTATGATTATTTCAATTTAGGGTTGTTGAATAATCCAAAATTAGTCATGTGAGACTAAAGTAAAATTTGATGAAAATGCTAGTCTCTTGTTGTTAAAGTTAAGGAGGTTTTGCAGGTATGTGATCATATACACCAGTTATATTACAGAGTTACAAATCATATTTGGATAATGAAATTGATGAGGGATTTTGGTTGAGGTACATGTTGGGTACATGGTTGAGAAAAGTAGTTGATGAGTTGGCACATACATGAGGTGTATAGTTGATGATGTCAGTACATCTTGATGAGTCATAGTTTATGTATATTTGATGCATGATTGGTACATATTTGGTGCATGGTTGATGCACTCGTTGATGGTACATGTTGAGGTTAGGTTGGTGCATGGTTGACGCACTTGTTTATAGTACATGTTGATTACAGGTTGTTATAAGTTGTTTGGTGCAGGTTGATTGGTACAAGTTTATAGAAGTATATCTCACAGTGATAGTGTGACAGTGGTTCCATCATTCTACTTCTACGATAGGGTGGTTGGACAGGGAAATGACAGGTGGTTGTAGACACCTTTTGGTTGTAGTTGGAGAACATAGGGAGTTGTAGCCTCCTTTTGGTTATAGCCAGAGAATTGGGGAGTTGCAACTTCCCTCAGGTTATAGCCTAAGAAACTAGGGGGTTGGAGCCCCCTTCCAGTTGCAGCTCGAAAACAAAGGAATTTGATGCTTCCAGTGAATGTAACTCTTAAAGACATATAAAAATAAATAAAAATTGTGGTTTTCTCCTGCTTTGGGTTTCCACGTAAAAACATTGGTGTACTGTTTACGTGTATTTGTTCATTGTTTATTTACTCTATAACTATTGGATGATAATGCTACATTTATATAACACTTGCATTTTATGGATAAAAAGGATTAGATTGCTCTATTACTGATTCACCCCCCCTATCAGTAATCCAACAATTGGTATCAGAGGAGGTTCCTTCAGGAAATAGTTTAACCACTAGAAGGAGATCATGGATTATTCTGAGAATAGAGTACCACTATTCAATGGTCGGAATGGTTTATAGTATGAGATGTGGAATGGAAAGATGAAAGTATTTTTACAGGCACAAGGGTATTATATTTGGCTATCAGTCGTTATAGGATATGATAGTTCAAAAAGGGCAAAGACTGTAGCCAAGAAGGAATTGAAGAAGAATAACAAAATAGCAGTGGATTTCATTTGGGAAGGATTACCTAATATCGTGAGAGAAAAGGTTGGTAAATGTTCATCAGCCAAATAACTTTGAGATAAGTTACATGATATATATTCTTCACCCATTGCAGATTCAAAAAATACCAAAGAAGATGTAGGTACAGATCAAGAAGAAATATGTTCACCATGTCAAACAAATTCATAAGATGAAGAGTACATAATCAACAGAGGTATGTTGTTTTTCTTTAATTGTGAAAAATGTGGACATATTGAAATAGAATGCCATGAGACATAAAAAATAATTGAAAAGGAAGACAATTATGAAGAAGAATTGATCAGTGATTTAGATGAACTAAGAAAAAAACCAGAAGAAAACAAGTCACTCAAGAAGGAATTGATGAAACAAAAGGAAAGTGCTCACATTTTTCAAGAAGCCCAATAGGTCATCAAGAACTTAAGAAATCAACCAGAAGAAGCCAAAAAGATCGAAGAAAATCTTAAAGATCAAAAACAGTATTTGGAAGCCAACATAGCAAGACAAAAGGAAGAAGCAGAAATGAGAGAGAAGATATTGATAGATCATATCAAGGAAAAAACTAATGATCTAAACCATATTGAGTTAGAGTTTGGTGAAGAAGAGAAAGTACTTGAAGAATAAATAATCACATTAAAAATTCATCTTGAAGAAGCGAAGAGAACATAAGAAGTCATGAAGTCTCAGATATTAAAGAAAAAAAAGGAGGTTGAGAAGCTTGAAGAAGAAGTTGTCACATTGGGACATAAAATTGTCAAGCTCAAAAAGAACGTTGAAGAGACAAAAAAAATATGTATCATTTGTAGAGAATGAAGAGAAGAACTCTAGGTTGCTATAAAATAAGAATGAATAAAAGAGCAAGAGTTATGCAGAAATACTTAAAGGAAAGAATCATGGTCAACCAAAATCTAAGAAAACTAATAAGGGTACTGTTGAGGAAAATATATGAAATGATCTTACTCAAGCATTTTCCGATTCTGCTTGGCTAAAGAAAAATAGACAAGAATATCACCCTATGTTTATATCCAACTAAAATAACATCTTAACTCACAAGTATTAATTACAAGTGCTTAGGCTAGTCTTTTATCAATAAAAAACTTGCTGGAAATTTAATTTTTATGTAATTTTCTGAATATAATAGTTGTTGAAATAAATGTAAAGACAGAAGTAAAAACACCAAGATGATAATCAAGATAGATGAGACATAAAACAATCCTTTATTTCATTCCAATTCACCAAAGAGTCATTCTTTTACAAGATTTCATGCAAAAATTTAGGACCAAAGTCAAACTTAGACATCCCCGATGGAACATACAAAGAGGGACCTCTGACAAAAAATAAAAAAAATGAACTCTAAAAGATGGATCAACTTGCCACAGATTTCTACGCACTCGACTCTACACAATAGCCTTTGTTAGTCATGAAAACTAATTCACAAAAAAACAAGTCTACACAGACTATCAAAGATAGATCAACACCTCTAAAAAACAGGTGTCTGAATGATGTGATTCAACCTTGAATGTTGTTGTCTACAATAAGACCCTACTATCATACAAAGAATTAGGGTTGTGATAAATTAAGGAATGAATGAAAACTAAACTATCTCAACATAAACTCAAAGAGAAAACCTTAGTATGCTTCTCCTTCTATCTTCCTCCTCTTGTTCCTCCCTTTCCTTTTTCCTTTAAGAAAATTAGAATTGGTTGGAGTAGTTGAACCAACTTATTAGTTAAGTTAATTAAAAGACTCAACCAACTTTTAGTCAGGGGGAAAAGTAATGATCATAATAAGGATTATAATAAACAATAACTAGTAGGTGGGACCCCTTATGACTCCCTTTTGTTCTTAACAATTATAACATACTAGTTAATTAAGAAAAACACACCTCCTTGTGACTTCCATCATCATATTAACATTTGACAATTTAGCTCATGATATTTGAAATTATTTAAAAACAATATTACTTGTATATCCAAAAATAAAACATGTTGTCCAAAAAGTCTTGAAGTCAACTGTCATCAACAATAGATAAAATAAAAAAACTCAAAATCCATATTTCCTACTCTGAGATGAAATCTTTCCTTGATTGTTGCTGTCACCTTTCGATTTTCCCAAATTTTCCTTTGGCTGCACTGAGCCTTTAGGCCTAATATCATTGATTACGTGGGAACAATCGTCCCTCAAATGCATCCGGGAAGACACGGATTTGTCAGAGCCATTGGAGGGTGAGGAAGAGGCAATAATGGATTTTCCTTTTTCCAGGGTATGGTGGGCCTCTGTCTTCAACCTTTTACTAACATGAGAGGACTGAACTAGCGAGTGGATAGGTGCAACCTAGGTAATCTAGTTAATAGGCGAGTGAGTAGGTAAGGAAAAATTGGGCCAGACACGATGTTGGGAGACTGTCGGGTGGACAATATCTTGCCATCCATCATTTTTGGGGACCTCGGGTTGCAATGAGACATGAGGGGGGATGGGAATACCAAGGGCTTATCGAGCTTGGAAGGGAGGCCTTTCAGGCCTAGGTTGGACCATTCCTTGCCCAATCCAATTGAAAAATATGGCCTGAAACAACTAGCCAAGCTCTTGTTAGTCAACATCAAAATGTATGGAGAACCTTGGCCTTCTTGGGCCTCTGTTCCAGTTACCTCTCCCTCGGTTTCCTCAGTAATGGCTACCTTGGCTGAAAAAACTCATTCCTATGTGCATGATGGATTAGCAAATAGTCTTTTAAATAACCATACATGACAACTCTTTAAAAATATGAAATAGATTTGGCTCAACAACGTATCAGACTCATGCAATCCAATCCATACAAATTGTTTAACTATTTGTCAATGAGCAGGGGATGAACAAAGGGTCCTGGGATATGCGAGGGGTTTGTATTGAGAGAAACATGATTTGATGAGGGGGAAAAGAACATGGCTACTGCTCAAAGACAACAACAATCGACTGTAATGAAAAACAAAGAAAACATCACTGTAATCGAACCAAGACACTGCTACTTCCAACTGCTGTAATACAAAATTGTTCTTGACTGTAATCCAATGACTTTAAACTGTTTCAATATAGAATTTTTATTGACTATAATTAATTTAAGAACAGGGGGTGAAAAATTAATGTGGGAAAGTGAGGGGGTTGTAATTAGTGGAAAGAAAAATAATGGTAGGGAAGGAGAACTATTATTGGTCATAAAATTAATTCAGTGATCCATAAAACCATTCTGTGAAGAAATATACCAACCAAATTACCAATGTGACCCTAAAAACCACTACTATGCATAGTTCTAATAATATTGGGCATTAACTTGCTCACTGTTTGAAATCAAATTCTTAAGACAACATCAAACAAGACAGTGTGCATTCCACAACAATCTGTAGGGGAGTTTTTTTCCTCTTATTTATCCAATTAACATCTTATAACAATTCTCAAATGTATAAACCGTAACCATTTCCACTATGTTCATCATCAAAATCAACCACTCCCCACACATTACTTCAATCATCAAATACAACTCAAAAGTCGTGTTTCAAAATTGCAATGAAGTTATACTGTCACTGCACCTGTGCCTATCATTGTTAAAATTCATGACATTCGTTAAACATACATAATGGAAAGTCAAACCAATAATCCATATTTAAATTGCAAAAACCCTGACTCGCCATTTAAACAGACAAACAACAGTCACCACTCCAACTCATGCTACACTGTAGAAAACAAAAAACAATTCAATCAACGCAAGTGTAATTCTGTGACTGTACAAGCCCAATTTTCTTGGACTCTAAATAATCAAAATGCTGGGCTATCCATCCAATTCAAGGAGGCATCAACAACATGCCCGATTTTACAAACATCGAACAAATTGCAACAAGCCATGTTCAAAAATTATGTGATTATATTTGGAGGTGCAACAAAAAATGTCTGTAGCATACACAGTGGATAACCACACCATAATTACCACAAGGTGACATTCCCTTTTGAAAATTTTAAAACACACAGTCAAAATATTATTAACTCAACCTATCATGCCGAGCTATCAATCCAACACAAGGAGACAACACCTGAATTACTCAAATCAATCATCTGCAATCAAAACCAGACTGTGTAAAACTCGGGCTCATCCTTGACGACACAATTGAATAACCATCTGTTGGCAGCCATTTTGCAATTTTATATTTTCCTTACAAGCTGCCTACATAAGGGTTTTGAACCCTCAATACTCATCGCATTTCTGAACAAGAGAAAACGACACTATTATCTTTTCTTTCACATATCTGCTTCTCGTTTTCATTTTCATGACTGCAGGCGTGAAAACCTAGAGTTGGAAGTAATGTTGATGGCATCATCTTTTGGATTGTTATAAATCCTTTTGTTTATGTGGTCATAACTCTTTTACCTCCAACTCACTAATGGTCATAAATTTATCAAAACACCAAACCTTTACTCACTTTTCATTTGACTTTTGTTAATATGGTTTCGATTTATAAGTTCGTGATGCAATGATATTTTGGTGTCTTTGATTAAATCCTTGGTGCAATGGTTTCATAGAACACATTTTGGGCTCAAATCATGGGTGCAATATGCGACATATTGGTGTTTCTTTTAAATCATACAAATGCTATTGTTTATTTAACATTTGAATCGAGTTTTGGTTATGTATGTCATGGTTTTCAATGGTTATTTGTTCGACATGTTGTTTACAATGTTTTTCATATACACCATTGTGAAATCTATGAAACTCTTTACCAAGGCACCGTCGATTGTACAGATGACATGATAGTTTTGCATGGTCCTAAATTACTACACCACTCTCGCACGCATAAGAATTAACATCTACCTTGCATTTCAGGCTGCCTCTGCTTGTTTTGGGAAAACCTACGGGAAAATGGTTCTGTGTCTACCCTGTCAAACCCCCTCACCGATTACCCTATTGACCATGTGCTATCTGCTATGGCTCCTATAGTGTGCATAGAACCCAACGACGTCCAAACATTCTTGTTATTTGATAATGCACGAGAGGACTTGGAGAGGAATGGCTGGTTAGTTTTCATTGAAAAATTCAAGGGTTCCAACCTCGCAGTCGCTCGACAATTTTCCCTCACATTTGATGGATGCAGGGCCAAAGTTGGGGACATCCAACTTGAATTAAACGAGGAATTCCTCATCTCAGCTACTGGTTTGCCAGCCGAAGGGAAAAAATGGTTTAAGAATTCGAAGGTTGATGAAGTGCCATGGCCGCTCCTGTTTACCTCAAGGAAAATCATCAGTTGTGACAAAAGTATGTCAGTCACATCTCTTAAGTCTAGGTGGCATGATTTGTTGGCCATTATTAAGCAATTCATTACATGTGAAGGTAGATACGGTTTATTTTTCCTATACCACCTATGGTTGCTTATGACTTTCATAGATTTCCCTTTAAATATGCCACATTTCCTCCTTCGCAGTTTGTATAAAATGGCTAAACGATTAAAGAAGGAGAAGGCTGACTCCAGCCTCTTCCACCACTGTTTAATTAAAATTGTTATAGTCCATCATTTGAGGTTGAGTGGTGACTGTTGGGAAGCTTTCTTATTGAGGAATGGCTTTTCCAGTCCTAAATTTTGATCAGGTGGACAAAACCGTGATCACCGAAACCCTTGTCGGGCCTGTCGTGCCCCCTCCTACACTCTTACCCACTATTGAACCCTCAACCTACCTGAACGATAACCTACCCAACACCCTGCCTAACTCATGCCTAAAAGATAGTGCTAAGCCTGTCAAGAGGTCTACAAAGAAAAAGGGTAAGGGTAATAGTGATGCCAATTGAAAGGGTGAGAAGGTTGTGAGCTAGGTATCAAGGTGTGCTCGTAATAAACCTAAACAAAATACAGATCAGAAACCAATTTTATTAAGTGAAGATTTATATTCCAAAATTGAGCGATTTCTGACCAAGGAGTATCCATAATCACATGGCCTTTGTTCTGTCAATCCCTATGACTACGTATCGAACCTCCCATCATGCCTTAAAGATGACCCTAACTTCCCCAGGATCAAGCTCGACAGTGGAACTACTAGTAAATTAAGAGATTCCTCACCTGTGATTACATGGCCGGATCAATCACAGTGCAATGAATGCAACTCATGGCTCGACCGATATTATACAGATGTCCCTTTGCTGCAATCCCAAATCAAGTCCTTGGAGGACTGAGTAAGTGTTAACCAAGGAAAATGACAGAATGCAAGCTAATGATAAAAGGAAAAAGACCACAGGCTCTGTCGTTTTCAAAAATGTAGAGGCGACCACCGCCATTGTTAATTCAAAAATAGCCTGATCGAATCGTATCCCTAAAACCAGGGTATGATATTTCAACAATGATTTTAGAATGATTTTGTTTTCTTTGAATTAGTATAAAGCATTTGTTTGATAAATCACATATAATTATGTTATGATTGAATTGATATAATATGGTTCTGTTTGTAAATAATAACTAGCTACAGAATCATGAGATTTTGTAGCTAGTCATAAAATTTGAATTTCTGTTGATTTTACAATTAAACACAATTTGAAATCGTGTATTTTTGTGCATCTACAGGTACACATGAATTTCACCGGGAATTGGATCGATAGTGGCATTTTTGAACATGTTTTTTTTTACACAGTTTTGGATTAGGTTGTTAGTCTTAGATTAGAAATAGGAATTTGGGAGATTGTTCCCATATCTTTTGCAAATTGTTTTGATAATTTCCACAAGGAATGTTTTCATCATGTGGCCTTTATATACTTATTATTTTTTGTAAACAAACCATCACGTCTTGGAGGCAGAGACTATGGATTGATGTTTCAGACTGGAATGAAAGTGGATGTTTGTACGGCTTTAGCTTTCAATATATCATACTTTTATTTCAAGTTTTGTTCATTTCAATTTGTAATCAAATTATTGACTACTTTAGATATCAAAATTTGTTACAGGTTGATGTGATGTCATTTAAATTGTGTCCATATTTGATGTCTCTTATTTTACATTACAACAATTATCCTGTTTTAATTTAATGAACAGAAGGTTAACCTTCTTTGTTAAATGAGCAGTTATGTAGAAATCTTTGCAGAGGGATTTATCTTAATGTGATTATTTGTAAAATATAAAATTGGTTTTGCTATATGTCTTGTTTGTTCTGCCATTAAGTATTCAATCATCACTGCTTCCTATTTACAAGAAGCTTTTGGAAAATCTGGTGTGGGTTTCCCCCATCAAACAGCTAAATCGAGTATTGTGCACAGGACAAATAGGAAATGCTACTTCAGGTCAGTTTGTTATTTGCATTTTAATAGTCAATTAATTTGAGAATTCTCTGTAGTTTAGATAGATATACAGTACAGATTATTACTTTTATTGCTTAGTCAGATAGCTGTTGTTTCATTTATTTTTCATAAAAGTTATAAAAATCCAAAAATACTAGCTTTGTTGTCATAAGACAATTCACATATGATTTTTGTAGATTTCGATCAAAATTTGTATTTTGTAAATACTATATAGGTAATAGAGATACAATATATCAATACACTGTGCATTTAATAAGTAGGATTATTATTTCATTAATATTAATTAGTGAATTGTGAATATATATCAGACTTGTATATAGTTTGCAGAAGCTATTTTTTTTCACTTAGATTAGTTTCTTTAGATTAGTTTTTATTTCATTTTTCTAGGACTTAGATTGGATAACAGAGCCGCTAAACCCGTTGGAGTGGATTAATGCAAACGGCTTGGGTTATTTAGACAACCCCGGACCGGATCCACTTCTCCAGTTGATGAGCGGTCAATTTCGCCCGTCAACACCATACTTATACAGTGAATGGGATTGTCATAAACACCCCTATTGCAATGACCATTAGGCCATTTAAAAACACATAGTTACAAAAATCATTGAATCGTGCTATAGGAATGCCACTTATACGAATGCATCAAGCGCGAAGTGTCATAGTGCATTAATCAATTTAAAACAGTGTCGGATTATCCATTCAATAAACACAAGTAGGCATCAACTATGTATTTTATTTAACAATTCATTCTAATTAACGATGTTGACTTTATCCATCCAATTATAATATCCATGGCAATGACTAGATAACAAAACCAACATCACTATCATATAATCAATGGGTGAGCCAGTAATAAATTTTGTAGACAATACACACCCATCCATAAGAACCAATAGTAAACCTGACGGTCCATAACGATCTTCGCTAACAACCCTCAGACTTGAGGAGTCAAGGGTTTGCTTTGTGGACCAACACAGGGAAAGCTAGAGATAACCCCTCTCAATGGTGAAAACCTCCGAGACCAATGGTGCACACACAGAGAACACAACAATTTACTTCGTGGATAGGGTGACAAATTCCGTGATAGGAAAAGCTATGAACAGAGGAGAAAGGATCCATTTTGGCCTTGTAACGATACTCAACACACGTAGGGTACAACCCTTGTGGCTCTCCAGTCAACCAACTACAACGCTGAGGTGGAAACAAGGCCGAGAAGAAGAAATATAACCCACTGCACAACCACTAGTAGAAAAAACAATCCAATGCCCAAGTAAACAATGTGTAGTGACACAAAGTGCCTCCAACCATTAAACCCCATAAAAGCCAAGATTGGGTATGGTGATATAATGCATGAAAGTGACGTCATCTAGTTTAGATCAAATGGAACCCTCCACTAAATCGACAAGGATGACAGAGAGCCTTTATGGCTGCTAATACTCAGAATGACCCAATACACTGTAACTTCAGGCATTATCACAGAGAAAGCCACCAAAAATTCATTCCAGAAAAATCACAATTTCACATAGTTTCGATACTCAAGGAAAGCACAAACCAATACATCCAAGCCAATATCCATTTCATAACCAAATAAGACTCATGGATGGGAAAAAAAAAGACATACCTGTAATCAAAACACCTTAAAATGCGAGTTGGCCGAGAGGTTCCTCTCTGCTAGGAAGTCAGAGCATAACCACAGCAACAAAGTTGAACAATAGCCCGATTAGGGTGGTGGTCGGCGAAGGAGTAAGGGTGACGTGCAGTAAATGCACATCACCTCCATTCACAGTCCATTAATTCCTTAGTACATGCCAACAAGCTTTCCATTAACACAATTAATCAAACCATGTATTGAAACCATCAGCCATTAAAACCAATAGTGCGGCTCATACCAAACTTATGCCATAACACAATCACCATCAAATCGTATAACCATTAGCATCTATCACTTTGTGAAATGCGCCACCCACATCCTATCCTTCCAACATATACCATATGCATATTAACCATATAACTCAATCAAATCGCATAACCATTAACTTGTTAGCTAGGATTTAACCATAATCATTTTAATCTTTCATGCATGTAGTGTAGTATATTTGCAGAGTTAGTTCCCTTTTCCTTTTTCATTTGTTATAGTGTTTTTTCCTTTTTCGAACTGCACTTTATGTAATGTTACTAACATGTCTGTTGTGCAGGTGTCCCAAGAACAGATAGAAATGGTATCAATGAATAGCATAGGTCATAGTAACATAAAAGAACCAACACTTCATAAGCCCAATCCATAGCCAGTAAAAATAAGATCTCATCAACCATGTGAGCAGTGTTGAACAATAGTACAAACATCAAATATGAACCAGATCTGATCTCCAATCTACAAGGGGGTCCCACCTACTAGTTTTATTTAGTTTTTATAATAATAGGCTTTAGCAACACTTTGCGGGCAAAACTTCGTTGCGATTTTAATCGTTAACAAACTGGCGAATCCACAAGGAAATTTGTTTTCAATAGATTTAGTACTCAGAACTCATGGTTTCATAGACCAAGAACAATAGACCAAGGAGATATAATCAAGAAGATTATGCAACAGAGGGAAGTGAGCAGATTTAATGGAAAAATGACCGGGAAATTGGGAATAACTCTTGAAAATTGTTAAGTATGAGGGGTTTTACCACTGTATGCATAATCATTCAATCAGAATCTTCTCTTAACTTCAAGGAGAAATTTTTTTAGACTTTCTCTTAAAAACATCTCAATGGATGAAGAAATGGAAAGAAGAAGCGGGAGATAACCAATTCCTTATAAGACAACAGTGGAAATATATGACAATTTCAAGGGTGCCTTCAGAGGAGACATCACGACAGCCATGTAAGATTGATTTTTATTGACTAACAATGCTTTGCAGGAGCATCAATGTGACAGAATTGATCCAACATCCTCTTTGGACCCAAATTAACTAAAAAATGCCAGGAAACAAAACCATGACAGAAGTAAAATTGCAAATATTAAAACAACAAGAATAAAATACAGAAATGAAAAAGCAACAAGGAAAGTGCTAACGCAGCAAGAAGATGTCAAACTACTGTAAAGCAGAAAAGAGAAGTACAAAAAATGAAAGTAGAGCTAGGCTACTAGTATACATAAAATCCAACTAGCATTAGAACTTTTCACGTTGGTCCCTTGTAATATTTCAAGCGAGAACCATTAGTGTTGTAGGAAAACAATTTCTCCAATAAGTCTCGTAGAATGCAAGAGTTAGTATCCAGGACAAAAGCAATTCCGAAAGGACCCAAAATTAACACTTGGAACTCTGAGGTAATTATCAGCCTTTTAAGGCATATGATTAGATTGTCAAGGTAGATATGGATGTTGATCAATTTATCAAGAGTATTGTGGATAGGTATTTTAAAGGTGGTACTTTCATCAGATAGGCCTGAAGGAAGGAATTTATAATATATAGTACCGCAATTAGTGATAAAAGTGGTTTTGCGAACATTTTCCCCCATTACCTTGATTTTATTGCAACCCAAAAAACTGTCAAGTAAGGGCCTTAGTTGTGGCTCTACAACTTGCTGCAAAACCATTTCTATACTGAGAGGAGGAAAAGGATTTCTCATAATATCTTGCCTGAAAGTTTGAACATTAATATAGGTTATGATATGATTAGTGGTCTTTGAAGCAAGCACTCCATTGGAAACCCATTCATGGTAGACTGAAAAAATAATCCCAGCCCTTAATAATTTTTCCAAATCCCTTTGAAAGGTTGTTTTAAACGCAGAGTTAATAGATATTTGTTCTTGCATAACAAGTTTCATGCTTTCCTTGATGGAAATAACATTCGGTAAAAGACCAGGATCAAAACCACGAAGATCCTTATAAGGTCAAGAAAAAACCTTTTTAAATCCACCAAGTATCTCGAAAAACTCCATTTCTTCCTTATCAAAACATTGGGTACTTATGTTAACGTTCCTTAAAGATTCGAGTACCCCAATGTTCAAGGAGATGGTTTCACCCACCTTCATTTGTAACTCCTCTTCTTTCTTTTTTTCTTTATTGCCTACATCACTCGATGAAAAATAACTCTCAGGAGGAGTCAAGCCCTCAGTAATCTTATTGTTTTCTATGGATATACTTCCCTTGGGCTTAATAGGTTCATATTGAATGAACGCACAATTGATTTCATCATTAGGGAGGGCCTGCCAATATACTGTATTGTCAAGGATATATAAACAATATAAAGATTGAAAAGAACAATCAGGTCTGTGAGGCAAAAGTTGTTGATTAGGAGAAGCTGTGAATATAGCTAACCGGTCAGCCATTGAATTCAACTCCCTCTTAACATTAGTGATGTTGAAAGATAAAATGTTCTAGGTAAATGCCCAAACAGTTTGGGTGTATTGTTCCATCAACTTATTGCTAGGAGAGCATATATTACATAATAGGTTCACAACAAGCTCAGAATCTCCAAAAACTGAAAGGTGACCACAACCGAGATTAAGGGCATTTTAAATGCCTAGTAATAAAGCTTCAAATTCAGTGGCATTGTTTGTACAAGCAAACTCTAACCTGTAAGACAATTTATGAATTTTCCCTACAGGGGAAACCAAGATAATGCCAGCCCCATTACCTTCATTGGAGTGTGAACCGTCAAAGTGCATGTGCCACATATCATCATCTAAATCAATTTGTTCCAAAGGAATATTATCCTCCTCAGCAAATATGGAATACACTCCTAGGTCCTCTTCGATATAGTTTACGCTAGACTGTAGAACATTCTCTATGTGGGGTGAAATCCTTCCCTCTCTAAGGACTATAATGTTGTTACCATTCTGAGGTATAGATAAATGTGTCCCATCGACTGAGAGGCACCCACCTATTAAGGCTTGCCAATCTATTCCCAAGATAATTGAGTAATTGCTTATAGGCATATCAATTACCTAAATGCTGAGGGTTGTCCTTTTTTCAGGATGAGTGCATAAAACCAAGGTCACATCCTTAATATCGCTTATGGTTATTTGTTGTAGACTATTATAGAAGAGCATGCTTCTGGCGATTTCATTTGTAGAAGACAAGCCTAGATCTTCCATAATAATCTTCGACATCACACTTGGGCCCGAACCACCATTAATGAGGCAACAATGGACAATCTTATCCATAATTTTTAAAAAAATATAAAAAGGGGGATTCTTTACAGGGTATCTAAAGTTATGTACACCTACTTTATTTATAGAAGAGTCCTCTTCGTCTACCTCTTTAGAAAGATTGGCTACAACGGAATCTTTTCCTTCCATGAATTGTTTCAGATGCATCTGTTGTTAAGGGACGAAAACCATGTCTAGAAGGGTTGCATCTGCTTTGATGTTGGCCAACTGATTCAATATATAGTATTTGGAAGAGGGGAGAGGGAAAGTAATTCTTTGACTCCCAGGAACCTGAATAGTAGCAGTGGGTGAGGATGAGCTTGGGATAGAATAACTACGTGGATGATCAAATTTTCCCTTGGGAGCATAGGCTTTGTTCCTAGTATTGATAACCATGACATCTTCTGGCTCTGCAAAATCTAGGACAACGATGGTAGCTTCTGGTCTCTTACCAAAGATCTTATCTCTGGTACTCTTCTTTACTTCACATGTGGTTTCCTCGTGGTGTTCCTTGCAGAAGTTACACCAACTTCGGGGCAAGATAACTTTAGGCTTAAAATTATTTTCAATCGGAATTCTAAAAGGGGGTGCAGAAGAAGATGAAGCTCCAAGGGTGAGAGGGGATATAGTTCCTTTTTGCTCAAATGATATCATACGATTATTCATATCTTTTGCTAGCAGCAAGAGGGCGGGCATGTCCGTCTGTTTAACTGATTCTCCCTGGGGAAGACCTGTTCTTTCAATATTTTCTTCATACTTTGAACAAGTATGCAGAGTGGAACTGAGATTATCAATGGCTTTTTCCTCAAGCGTATGACGGTAAGGGGAAGGCAATGCATTGTAGTAATGCATGAAAACAACTTGGTTCTGAGGGCAGATGATTTCTGGGATTTGATTGTATAACTTAGTGAAACACAAGTTGAAAGACTTGATGGTCTCACCATCCTTATAGGTGATGTTATTGTATTCCCTTAACTTCTCGGTTGGGATTTTAGATTTTCCATAAGTGGATCGGAACCAATAGATTAAATCCTCCCAAGTAGACAGGATCTTAGGAGGAAGGTCAAATATTGGATAGGGATATGGTGGCTATATAAGCTACCAATCACTGATGAAAATGACGACTGAGAAGAGGAAGCACTTCCAGTGCCACCAGAGCCACCACTAGATGCTATCTTGTGGATGATAGGTGAAGGAAAGAAAGATGAACTGGAAGAATCAGACAAGTTTCTCCTTAGATCACTTTGTTGGGTAGATAACACAACATTTATTCTTCCTATTTCAATAATAGGATTGATTTTAGGTGACAAGCCTCTTCTTCTTCTAGAAGAACGAGAGTCTAAGGACATGAAAGAGAGTCCAAAACTGAAGAAACAAAAAGGTTACTGCTGATCTCTAGGTTGTCTATGTTTAGCATCCAATTCTCTTACTCAAGCATTTTCTGATTCTGCTTGGCTAAAGAAAAATAGACGAGAATATCACCCTATGTTTATATCCAACTAAAATAACATCTTAACTCACAAGTATTAATTACAAGTGCTTAGGCTAGTCTTTTATCAATAAAATTTTTGCTGGAATTTTAATTTTTATGTGATTTTTTGAATATAAAAGTTACTTAAATAAATGTAAAGATAGAAGTAAAAACACCAAGATGATAATCAAGACAGATGAGACATAAAGAAATCCTTTATTTCATTCCAATTCACCAAAGAATCATTCTTTTACAAAATTTCATGCAGAAATTTAGGACCAAAGTCAAACTTAGACATCCCCGATGGAACATACAAAAGAACCTCTGACAGAAATAAAAAAACAGAAATCTAAAAGGTAGATCACCTTGATACATATTGTTTCCCACTTGACTCTACACAATAGCCTTTGTCAGTCATGAAAACTAATTCACAAACAAACAAGTCTACACAGACTATCAAAGATAGATCAACACCTCTAAAAAACAAGTGTCTGAATGATGTGATTCAACCTTGATTGTTGTCTACAATAAGACCCTGCTATCATAAAAATAATTAGGCTTGTGATAAATTAAGGAATGAATGAAAACTGAACTATCTCAACATAAACTCAAAGAGAAAACCTTAATATGCTTCTCCTTCTATCTTCCTCCTCTTGTTCCTCCCTTTCCTTTTTCCTTTAAGAAAATTAGAATTGGTTGGAGTAGTTGAACCAACTTATTAGTTAAGTTAATTAAAAGACTCAACCAACTTTTAGTTAGGGGGAAAAGTAATGATCATAATAAGGGTTATAATAAATAATAACTAGTATGTGGGACCCCTTGTGACTCCCTTTTGTTCTTAACAATCATAACATAATAGTTAATTAAGAAAAACACACCTCCTTGTGACTTCCATCATCATATTAACATTTGACAATTTAACTCATGATATTTGAAATTATTTTCAAAAAATATTACTTGTATATCCAAAAATAAAACATGTTGTCCAAAAATTCCTGAAGTCAACTATCATCAACAATAGATAAAATAAAAAAATTCAAAAGCCATATTTCCCACTCTGAGATGTAATCTTTCCTTGATTGCTGATGTCAACTTTTGATTTTCCTGAATTTTCCTTTGGCTGCACTGAGCCTTTAGGCCTATTCTCGTTGATTACGTAGGAACAATCATCCCTCAAATGCATCTGGGAAGACACAGATTGGTCAGAGCCATTGGAGGGTGAGGAAGGGGCAACAATGGATTTTACTTTTTCCAGGGTATGGTGGGACTCTATCTTAAACCTTTTACTAGCATGAGAGGACTGAACTGGCGAGTGGACAGGTGCAACCTAGGAAATATGGTTAATAGGCGGGGGAGCAGGTAAGGACAAATTGGGCCAGCCACGATGTTGGGAGACTTTCAGGTGGACAATCTCTTTCCATCCATCATTTTCGGGGACCTCGGGTTGTAATGAGACATGAGGGGGGATGGGAATACTAGGGGCTTGTGGAGCTTGGAAGGGAGGCGTTTGAAGCCTTGGTTGGACCATTCATTTCCCAATCCAATTGAAAAATCCAGCCTAAAACAACTAGCCAAGATCTTGTGAGTTAGCATCAAAATGTATGGAGAACCTTGGCCTTCTTGGGCCTCTGTTCCATTTACCTCTCCCTCGGTTTCATCAACCATGGCTACCTCGGCTGAAAAAATTCACACTTGCGTGAATGATGGATTAGCAAATAGTCTTTTAAATAACCATACATGACAACTCTTTAAAAATATGAAATAGATTTGTCTCAACAACGTATCAGACTCATGCAATCCAATCCATACAAATTGTTTAACTATTTATCAATGAGTAGGGGATGAACAAAGGGTCCTGGGATATGCGAGGGGTTTGTATTGAGCAAAACATGATTTGATGAGGGGGAAAAGAACATGGCTACTGCTCAAAGACAACAACAATCAACTGTAATGAAAAACAAAGAAACCATTACTGTAATCGAACCAAGACACTGCTACTTCCAACTTATTTAATACATAATTCTTCTTGATTGTAATCCAATGACTTTAAACTGTTTCCATACATAATTTTTCTTTACTGTAATTAATTTTAGAACATGGGGTGAAAAATGAATGTGGGAAAGAGAGGGGGTTGTAATTAGAAGAAAGAAAAATAATGGTAGGGAAGGAGAACGATTATTGTTCATAAAATTAATTCAGTGATCCATAAAACCATTATGTGAAGAAATCTAGCAACCAAATTACCAATGTGACCCTAAAAACCACTACTGTGCATAATTCGAATAATACCAGGCATTAAATTTCTCACTGTTTGAAATCAAATTCTTAAGACAGTGTCATCAAATAAGACAGTGTTCATTTCACAACAATCTGTAGGGGAGTTTTGTTCCTCTTATTTATCCAATTAACATCTTATAACAATTCTCAAATGTATAAACAATAACCATTTCCACTATGTTCATCATCAAAATCAACCACTACCCACACATTACTTCAATCATCAAATACAACTCAAAAGTCATGTTTCAAAATTGCAATGAAGTTATACTATCATTTCACCCATGCCTATCATTGTTAAAATGCATGACATTCATTAAACATACATACTAGAAATTCAACCTAATAATCCATATTTAAATTGCAAAAACCCCGACTCGCCATTTAAACAGACAGACAACAGTCACCACTACAACTCACGTTATGTTGTAGAAAACACAAAACAATTCAATCAATGCAATTGTAATTTTGTGATTGTACAAGCCCAATTTCTTCGACTCTAAATAATCAAAATGATGGGATATCCATCCAATTCAACGAAGCATCAACAACAGGCCCAATTTTACAAAGATCGAAAAACTTGCAACAAGCCATGTTAAAAAATTATGTGATTATCTATGGGGGCACAACCAAAAATATCCATAGCATACACAATGGATAACCACACCATAATTACCACAATGTGACATTCCCTTTTGAAAATTTTAAAACACACAGTCATAGTATTATTAACTCAACTTATCGTGTCAAGATATCAATCCAACACAAGGAGACAACAACAACATTGCTCAAATCAATGAACTGCAATCAAAACCAAACTGTATAAAACTCGGGCTCATCCTTGATGACACAATTGAATAACCATACTTATACAATGAATGGGACTATCATAAACACCCCAATTGCAATGATCATTAGGCCATTTAAAAACACATAGTTACAGTAATCATTAACTCGTGCTATAGGAACACCACTCATACCATTTCATCAAGCACGAAGCATCATTGTGCATTAATTAATTTGAAGCAGTGCCAGATTATCCATTCAATAAACACAAGGAGGCAACAACTGTGTATTTGATTTAAAAATTCATTCTAATTAACGATGTTGAACTTATCCATCCAATTATAATAGCCATGGCAGTGACTAGATAACAAAACCAACATCACTGTCACATAATCAATGGGTGAGCCAGTAATCAATTTTGTCGACAATACACACCCATCCATAACAACCAATAGTAAACTTGACAGACCATAACAGTCTTCTCTAACAACCCTTAGACTTGAGGAGTCAAGGTTTTTCTTTGTGGACCAACACATGGAAAGCTAGAGCCGACCCCTCTCAATGGTGAAAACCTAAAAACCTCCGATACCAACAGTGCACACACAGAGAATGCCACAATTTACTTCATGGACAGGGTGACGAATCTCGTGACAGGAAAATCTATGAACAAAGGAGTAAGGCTCCATTTTGGCTTTGTAACGATACTCAACACACGTAGGGTAGAACCCTTGTGGCTCTCCAGTCAACCAACTACAACACTGAGGTGCAAACAGGGCCGAGAAAAAGCAATATAACCCACTGTGTGACCATTAGTAGTGAAAACAACCCAATTCCCAAGTGAACAATGTGCAGTGAAAAAAAGCGATTCCAACCATTAAACCCCATAAAAGCCAAGATTGGATATGGTGATACAATGTGTGAAGGCGACGTTGTCTAGTCTAGATCAAATGGAACCCTCCACTAAACTAGAAAGGATGACAAAGATCCTTTATGCATGCTAATACTCAGAAGAACCCAATACACTATAACTTCAGGCATTATCACAGAGAGAGCCACCAACAATTCTCCATAAAATCACAATTTCACACAGTTTCCATACTCAAGGAAAGCACAAACCAATACATCTGAGCCAATATCCATTTCATAACCAGAGTAGATTCATGGATGGGAAAAAAAAGACATACCTGTAATCAAAATACCTTAAAATGTGAGTTGGTTGAGCAGTTCCTCTCTGCTAGGAAGTTGGAGCATAACCACAAAAACAAAGTTGAACAAAATCTCGATTAGGGTGGCGACCGATGAAGGAGTAAGGGTGACCTGCAGTAAATTCATGTTGCCTCCATTCATAGTCAATTAATTCCTTAGTATATGCCAGCAAGCTTTACATTAACACAATTAATCAAACCATGTATCGAAACCATCACCCATTAAAACCAATAACGCGGCTCATACCAAATTTATGCCATAACATACTCACCATAAAATCGTATAACCATTAGCATCTATCACTTTGTCAAATGTGCCACCCACATCATATCCTTCCAACATATACCATATGCATATTAACCATATAACTCAATCAAATTGCATAACCATTAACTTGCTAGCTAGGATTTAACCATAATCATTTTAATCTTTCATGCATGTATTGTAGTATATTTGCAGAGTTAGATCCCTTTTCCTTTTTCATCTTTTATAGTGTTTTTGCCTTTTTCCAACTGCGCTTTATGTAATGTTACTAACATGTCTGTTGTGCAAGTGTCCCAAGAACAAATAGAAATGGTATCAATGAATAGCATAGGTCGTAGTAACATAAAAGAACCAACACTTCATAAGCCCAATCCATAGCCAATAAAAACAAGATCTCATCAACCATGTGAGTAGTTTCGAACAATAGTACAAACATCAAATATGAACCAGATCTGATCTCCAATCTACAAGGGGGTCCCACCTACTAGTATTATTTAGTTTTTATAATAATAGGCTTTAGCAACACTTTGCAGGAAAAACTTCATTGCAATTTTAATCGTCAACATGTACAACTTCAAGAATACCACCCATGTTCAAGCCACAAAGAAGCTACAATCATGATCATGATCAGTCAAGGCATAAATTCAGAAGGACTACACCACAAAGAAGATAATTCACTCTCAGGTATGCAAATTTCTTTTATTGTCATTATTTTTATTGTACTAATTTTGGACATAAGGTTGCAGATTGTAGGGATTATAAAAGAAATGTTCAAGCAATAAATGCCTATGTGGCCCCACATAAAATTGAATGTTACAAATGTAATAACTATGGACACATAGCTAGTGATTGTAGAAACATGATCGATAATTCCATGAAAGAGAAGACTGATATCAGATATAAGAAAGTATGGATAAGAAAACATGAAGAACAGGTGAACAAGGACAGGTCCTAGAGATCGCAAGATTGGCAATAAAATGAGATGAAGAAAATTCTACATAGAAAAGGAAAGATGACAGATACAGAAAGGTTTGGAAAATAACTGAAAGAAAAGAAGGACAAATAAATAAGGAACAGGTTCACGAGATTGTACTTTCAGACATTGTAGTGAAAGATGAATCCACAGACAGAAAGAAAGAAGTCAGAGCTCAGAGAGATTATGAATCTACCAATGAAGATGATGATGAATACACATCAGAGAAGGAATTGTTCTGAGCCATCCGGCTTAGAGACTCCTAGTTAACATGAATAATAGATAGGGGGAGTATATGTCATAGCTGTGACAGACCAAAGAACCATCCTTTGAGCAACTTGCAAAGTTTGAGTAGATAGATCCAGAGCATTCAGTTAGCAGAAGTACAATTTGATAGTTGTAGTAGTGAAGACTTCATGATAGTATAGTAATAAATGGGTCAACATTATGGACAGTTGTGCAGTAGATTCTTGGACAGTATGGAAAAAGATGGATTTGTAGGAACACTTAGCAAGTTTGGATAGATATATGACAGTGGACAAGAGCATGGATTCATAGATTGGTTCAGAGAGTGGTTCAGAGACAAAGGAACATTATGGATGTTAATTACACAGGAAATGACTTGAATAATGCTAATGGATTCCAAATTGACAGATATTTTTTGGACACATGCAGTGCACACAAAAGTTCACATTCAAAACATAGTAATGCTCAGAAACAACAATGACAAAACTCTCTACGAGCTATGGAAAGGAAGACCAACAAATGTGAAGCACTTCATAGTATTTGGAAGAAAATGCTACATCAAAAGAGAAGATGGAAGAATGGGAAATTTTGACTCTCGTGTGGAAAAAGGAGTGCTTGTTGGTTACTCAAGTACAAGGAAAACATACAAGTGTTACAATATGAGATTGAACAAATTTGTGGAAAGCATCAATGTAACAATTGATGAAACAGGTGGACGAGAATCAAAGGAAGAAGAAAATGAGTAAGAGGAACAACTTTATGAAGAAGAAGCAAAAGATGAAGAAGAAGTAGAAGGGGAAGATGAAGAAGATCAGACAAAAGTAAAAGAGGAAGTTCATCAAGTGCCTCCAAAGACACCGAGAAAATGAGTGCAGAAGAATCATCCTTTAGATCAGATTATCGTAAACAAATATGTAGGAGTTGAGACTAGAAGAAGAATCTGTTCACTGGAACAAATGCACCTAGCACTCTTATCTACGATTGAACCAAGCAGTTTTGAAGAGGCCAGGAAGGATGAGTTATGGAATAAGGCCATGGATGAAGAATTGGATCAAATAGATTAGAATGACACTTGGGAATTGGTTCCAAGACCAAAGAATAAGAATGTGATTGACACAAAGTGGGTTTTCAGAAATAAATTGAATGAAGGTAAGGAATAAAGCTAGATTACTATGTAAAGGATACACATAGGTTGAAGGAATCGACTTTGAAGTGAAATTTTCCCCAGCTTCCAAAATGGAAGCAATCTGATTGCTCTTAGCTTATACATGCTCCAAGAATATTAAAGTGTATTAGATGGACATGAAATCAACTTTTCTGAATGGGGAACTTGAAGAAGAAGTCTACATCGAACAACCAAAAGGATTTCAGTTGTCAAAGAATGCATATTATGTGTGCAAATTGAATAAGGCCTTGTATGGTCTAAAACAGGATCCTAGAGCATGGTACTCTAGACTGGATAAATATCTACAACAGGCAATGTTCAAAAACGGAAGTGCAGACATCAACCTCTACATCAAGTTAACTCAATATAGTATTTTATTAATTGAAGTTTATGTTGATGATATTATTTTTGGAAGTACTGATGACATGTTAAGCCAGATATTTGCAAAGGATATGAAAAATGAATTTGAAATGTCATTACTCAGAGAACTATCCTTCTTTCTGGGTCTTCAGATATGTCAAAGCAACCGAGGAATTTTTATTTCTCAAACTAAGTATATCAGAGAAATGCTAAAGAGGGTCAGAATGGAAGATTGCAAACCAATTACCACTCCTATGCAAACCAGTTGCAAGTTGAGAAAACATGATGATTAAAAGTCTATAGACCAGAGGCAATACAGGTCAATGATTGGTATCTTACTATATGTGTCATCATCCAGACCAATTGTAATGCAGGCAGTTGGACAGGTGGCACGATTTCAAGAAGCACCAAAGGAATCACATGTCTTAGCAGTGAAGAGGATTTTCAGATATCTCAAAGGAACATAAGAGTTTGGATTATGGTATCAAAAGGAAAGGATCTATCACTTATTTCCTACACAAATGCAGATTGGGCATGTTTCATTGATGACTGACAAAGCACCAATGGAGCAACATTCTACTTGGGTGAGTGTTTAGTATCTTGACTAAGCAAGAAAAAATCATCAATACCTTTATCTACAGACGAAACACGGTATATTGCAACAACAGGATGTTGTACACATGTTCTATGGATGAAACAAACTCTGATAGATATATAGGTTGAGTATGATGATCCCATTCTAATATATTGTGATAATAAAAGCGCCATCAATATCTCAAAGAACTTGGTGATGCACTCCAAAACGAAGCACATTCCAATCAAGTATCACTTTCTACGAGAACAGGTTGCAGAGAAGAACATTAGAGTTGAATATGTGGGAACAAAAGAACAAGTGGCAGACATCTTTACAAAACCACTTCCATGGGAAGCCTTTGAGTATCTTCGCCAGAGACTCAGAGTAATTTCTACTCCAAAATGAATTCTTTTGAATGCTTATATTATATGTCTTATATTTACATGAGGAAGCACCATAAATAGGACAGTTCAGGTTGGGAGATCATTTTCACGAAGAGTTCATTCAAAGGGAGAATCCCTGGATGGAAAGATACATTTGCCATTGATGACAAAGGGGGAGTCATTTATCATATGCAAAGGTAAATTCTTGAAGAAAGAGAATAGAGGGATGGTTCTAAGGGGAACGATGGTCACAGGGGGAGCATGAGTGACATGAATTCAATATTGCATCAAATTGTTTTCATCAATGCCAAAGGGGGATATTGTTGATTATTTGGGTTGGTTGTCATTGATTTCAACCCTTGAATAAAGTCCAGTAGAGAATTCTGGTAGCACAAAGGTTTGGGTAATGGATCCAAGTTTGTTTGATGTATAATGGTATGAGTTTTAATATATTTGAAGGTAATACTATTTTGTATGGATATTACATGTTATGCTATTTCCAGTGGTATGTATAACGTCACATAACTCCTCACGGTTAGAGAGTTATGGCCATGTGAAGTTGGACCCAAGTTTGGGTAATGGACCCAAGTTTGTTTGATGTATAATGGTATGAGTTTTAATACATTTGAAGGTAAGAATATTCTATATGGATATTACATGTCATGCCATTTCCGGTGGTATGTAGAACCTCACATAACTCCTCACGGTTAGAGAGTTATGTCCATGTGAAGTTGGAGAACCCTCATGAGTCATCTAGAAGCCCCAAAAGGTCAAAGTAGTCAAAGTGGTTGCAAAGAAGAAATTATTTAAATAATAAAGTGAAGTGATGAGTGTACTATAAGTCAAAGTGGATACAAAATAAATTATTTAAATAATAAATTTAATGGATAAATTACTAAGTGGACAAGTGGTTAGAAGTGGGTTAGCCCTAAAATAAGGAAAGCCATTTAAGATGGTTAGAAGGTAACCCCTTAAGGACGCATCATAAAATTATAAATAAGAGGCAAGGGTCTCTCATTTAATCACACTTGAGCATATTAAATATCTAAAAGTGACTGAGGTAACCAAAGGATATCCAAGGATAATTTCATAGGGAAGGTGAAGTAAAGAAGGCCGAAATTCAAGGGAGGATAAATTCTTTTGATGATGCTTTCTAAGGTATATTATTTACAGGTCATCTCACTAGTTTCGCAATAAATTGGTTTCTAGAATGAGTCTGACCACACAATCTGGAGGCCGTTGAGGAAACATATACAAGTAGTTGTGATACAAATTTCATCTTGTGGGTCGTTGAATTTTTGGAGTTACACTTCGTGGAAAATAGGGTTTGTGGCTAGTCCTAAAACTAGTTTAAAACAGGTGTTTCAGGTAAAAACGTAATAACTTCTTCATAACAGATCCAAATTCAGTAATACCCAATGTATTTGTTAGAGTACATACTTTAGTATTCTTCGTACCCTTTTCAGATCCATACAAAAACATTCTGTGTGGGGAACTCTCTACAAGTCCGCTCTCTAGAATAAGCCAAAATTCAACAAGGTATGTCATTTTTGCTATAACTCCTTTTCTGAGAGGTTCCAAGTAGTAAAACCTGGAGGAATTGCATAAAATACACTGAACAAAATTGTGTACTATTTTCAGATCTTTATTCATTGCAGGTACATAGTTATGATTATTTCAAGTTAGGGTTGTTGACTAATCCAAAATTAGTCATGTGAGACTAAAGTAAAGTTTGATGAAAATGCTAGTCTCTTGTTGTTAAAGTTAAGGATGGTTTGCAGGTATGTGATCATATACACCTGGTTTATTAAAGAGTTACAAATTGGATTTGGATGATGTAATTGATGAGGTCTTTTGGTTGAGGTACATGTTGGGTACATGGTTGAGACAAGTAGTTGATGAGTTGGTACATACATAAGGTGTATAGTTGATGATGTTGGTACATCTTGATGAGTCATAGTTTATGTGTATTTGATACATGATTGGTACATATTTGGTGCATGGTTGATGCACTTGTTAATGATACAATTTGAGGTATAGGTTGGTGCATGGGTGATGCACTTGTTTATGGTACAGGTTGATTACAGGTTGTTTGATACATGTTATAGGTTGTTTGGTGCAAGTTGATTGGTATAGGTTTACAACACTATATCTCACAGTGATAGTGTGACAGTGGTTCCATCATTATACCTCTACAATAGGGCCATTGGACGGGACAAGGACATGTGGTTGTAGCCACATTCCGGTTGTAGCCGGAGAACATAGGGGGTTGTAGCCTACTTTTGGTTGTAGCCAAAGAATTGGGGAGTTGGAGCTTCCCTCAATTTTTAGCCTGAGAAACTAGGGGGTTGGAGCCTCCTTCCAGTTGTAGCTGGATAATAAAGGAAATTGGTGCTTCCAATAAATGTAATTCTCAAAGACATATAGGAAAAAGAATTATGTGGTTTTCTCCCACTTTGGGTTTCCACGTAAAAACATTGATGTATTATGTATGTGTATTTGTTCATTGTTTATTTACTCTGTAACTATTGGATGATAATGATACATTGATATAACACTTGCATTTTATGGATAAAAAGGATTAGATTGCTCTATTACTGAGTCACCCCCCCTCTAAGTAATCCAACATCCTCACTCTTAAAATTAGAATTGGTAGATGTTGAAGTGAGATAAGAACATGTATCGCAAGTTCAACAAATTCAGTTGGAAACTCAACCATCTTCAGAATGGTAAGAGAATGAAGAAGTTCCAGAAGAAGAAGATGAATATGTAGAGGCAAAAAATATCCAAGAAACTAAGGATATGCCTACACCATCTTCGAGGAAATCTTCACGGGCCAGGAATCCTCCTACAAGATATGACGATTATGTTTCACTGTGGATTTAGTTTCTATTGATGGAGAACCTAGTTGTTTTCAGGAAGAAATTAAGGTATCTGAAAGTGCTCAATTGAAGAAAGCTATGAAAGAAGAAATGGATGCCTTAGAAAGGAATAAAACATAGGACCTAGTAGAATTTCCAAAGGACAGGAAGGTTGTGCACTGCAAGTGGGTCTACAAACTGAAAAAGGGTGTTGATGATAAAGTTGAAAGTTATAAAGCAATACTGGTAGCTAAAGGTTATTCTCAAAAGGAAGGTATTGATTTTCATGAGATCTTTTCACCAGTTGTGAAGCTTGTTTCAGTTCATGTTATGTTAGCACTAGTTACTTTAATTTATCTTGAGTTAGAGTAGTTAGATGTTAAAATAAATGTTTTTACATGAAGATTTAGATGAGGATATATATATGAAACAACTAGAAGGGTTTGTTCCGGATCGTATTAAGATGTTTGTTTGCAAAATCAAGAAGTCATTGTATGGCCCGAGACAATCTCCTAGGAAATGGTACAAAAAATTTGATTCCTTCATGGTGAGCCTAAATTTTACAAGAAGTGAATATGATCATTGTGTTTACTTTAAAAAGTTGGAAAATGTCATGTTCATTATTTTGGTGTTATATGTTGATGATATGATTGTGGCAAGAAAGAGCATGGTTAAAATCAACAGGTTAAAGGCTCAGTTGGCTAGGGAGTTTGATATGAAGGATATAGGAGTAGAAAAACAAATCTTAGGCATGGAGATACCCAGAGACAAGAAAAATGGTAAGTAGTGGTTATCACAACAGAAGTATGTGGACAAAATACTTATGAAATTCGATATGAATAATGTGAAACCCGTATAGATCCCTTTGGCTTCCCATTTCAATCTTTCTTTAGGTTTATGTCCTAGTAATGATGAAGAAAAGGATTATATGTCTAGTGTACCATATGTTAATGCAGTGGAAAGTTTGATGTATGCGATGGTGGGTACTAGACCAGACATTTCACATGCAACTATGTTAATGCGCATGCATGCAATCTATTTATGAACTGCTTGTGTAACTATGTGATCTATTCATGATCAATTTGTATAACTGAGTGATAGATGTTATGTATGTGAGCATACCCATAGAGGTGGAGTACAATGTGAGTGCAATGTGAGTGCAAGCATGTTGGCACTAAGAAAGTCTGCAAACCTCTTCACAAGGTTTGAACCTCACAGGAGGCAGGTTCACAGGGTTTGAACCTTGCTGGAATAGTAGGTCCGCGCAAATTTGGATTTCGCCCTAGCGAAGTTATATAATTGTTGGATGTGCCCCGACCATTAGAGTGATGCTCCATAATGGTTAGGAAACACATTTATGGGTTTATAGACTACTTTTGGACATTGATACCACGCCATAACAACTATATTTACATTGATGGAAGCATTTAACTCTAGTTTTTGGGAGTGCAAGAGTGTTGGCACTAAGAAAATGCATAGTAGAAAGACACTGCACAAAGCAAACCATGAGACACCAAATACACATTGTTCACCCCAGGGTGGGGATACATCCACAAACTGCTTCGCCTCTTTATTATTCTCCAAGATATTACATCCAATCACTCATGTGCACTAAGCCACATAGTCGAACTTTGCACAAGACATGAGATCTACGCACTAAGCCCTAGATCCTCATTATTTGCCTTCCAAAAATAGGTCAAATGCATAGATCCACAATATCTATCACAACACTTACCACCTTCTACAAAATCATGATTCACAGTCAAGCACAAATGCATTCTTTGCACAAAGCAACTCGAACTTCTTGCATTGAGATACTTCTACAATACATTCCCCTTTATTTATACTTTAAAAACCTTTACAATAAGTCCTAAACATGGGGAAAATCATGGGCTGACATCCCATAAACCTATTACAAAACCCTAGAGGACCTCTTACTGGGTCCACATAACCATCAAAATAGGTGAGATCCGCAATCTCAGCTCCGCCTGGGTGCTCCTTCTTCGACCAATGTGTCGAGTCCAAAAGTGGGCCAAAACTGACCAAAGTTTCCCCAAAAGTTGGTCAAGGGTTAACAAAGCGTGTGCAAGTAATAGACATCAGAGTGTGTGAGGAGAGGATGATTGTATGCCTATGAAGACCATTGTAATTTTCCCTTGAATAATAAGAATACCGATAATCATTGCCCATGGTTTTTTCCCTCATTGGGTTTCCACATAAATCACTGTGTCAAGTGTATGATTGATGTGCTTGGTCTAATGTGTGTTTGATATTTCTTATTTTATGCTCTATTATATGCTATGTTTTTCTTCCACTGCCTAACATATGTAACATTAACATTTAGAGCCTCTTTGAATAATGAATCTACCTGAACATTAAGTTTTATAAAAATATGACTTAATAAACGTTTTCACACCTCTTTTCAATCAAATTCAATTCTTCAGATATCAGCAGATTCTTGACTTCACTCTTGAGGTACTTAAACCTATAATTGAGATACATGTTTGTACACTGTAAATTTGAACAAAATCGTCAATGAAATTAATTCATCATAAATGTTAGAACCCCTCCCACTTCAATGTTAAGGTTTATTGTGTGTGAGTTAGATAGAAACAAAATTCCACCAAGAACACATGACCCTAGATCATCCTTCCTATCTCTATAAAAAGTTACATACACGAGACTTGTTGAACTAATTCCTTGATTTGTCTTGCTTGCTTTACCTTGCCTACTGACCAAATCCCATCGTAGTTGTATTTAATATAAAACATCACTTGAAATGTAGATCCCCTATCTTGAAAACGATATACTCTTCCATTATTCCCTTTCCCAATTCATGCCCTTCATGGTTGTACGATGTCACTTGAATGTTGGTCCCATATCTTGAAAACATTGCTTAAGGTACTCTTCCATTGTATTCCCTTGTCCATCAATGTATGAAAAGATGATTTATAGATAGATTCCCTTTCAATTTTACATAAAACCATATTCTTTGCCAACTTCTCATTTGCAAATGAGAACCTTATTTACTATAGTCAGCCACATAAAAGTTTATTTAGTTTTCAAATGAACTTGAAATTTCCATATTACCACCAAACATTTCTCCACGACTCTTGTTGAGCAAGCATTACCTTATAATTTAAACATGTTATATATTCACCAAAAACAATATTTTTCTCTAAACATATTATATAATCCCCATATATTAATCGAATATGGATATATCATATCATGGTTACGCTTAACACTCTAGGAATTCACAAAACATACTTGTCTTCATAAAACCTGTTGGATTATTGAGAGGCGGGGGGGTGAATCAGTAATAGAAAATTTTTAATCCTTTTTAACCAAATAATCCATGTTTTATATCAATGTAGAATTATCATCTAATAATTAGCAATGAACAAATGAACAATCATACACATACACAATACACCAGTGTTTTACATGGAAACCCAAAGAGGGAGAAACCCACATAATGCTTTTTCTTATATGTATTGAATAATTACATTCATTGGAAGCACCAACTTCCTTTGTTTTCCAGCTGTAACTGGAAGGAGGCTCCAACCCCCTAGTTTCTCAGGCTACAACCTGAGGGAATCTCCAACTCCCCAATTCTCTGGCTACAACTAGAAGGAGGCTACAACCCCCTATGTTCTCCAGCTAAAACCACCTATCCTTGCCCCATCCAACTGCCTTGAAGTAGAAGTAGAATGATGGAACCATTGTCATACTATCACTGTGAGATAGACTGTTGTAAACCTGTACCAATAAACCTGAACCTTGCATCAACCATGCATCAACCTGTACCTCAACCTGTAATCAACTTGTACCATAAACAAGTGCATCAACCATGCACCAACCTGTACTAAACAACCTGTAATCAACCTGTACCATAAACAAGTGCATCCAACCATGTACCAAGTATGTACCAATCATGTGTCAACTATTCATCAACTATCACTCATCAATATGTACCATCATCATCAACTATACACCTCATGTATATGCCAACTCATCAACTACTTGTCTCAACCATGTAACCAACATGTACCTTAACCAAAATCCCTCATCAATTTCATCATCAAAATATGATTTGTAACTCTATAATAGACCTAGTGTATATGATCACCTACCTACAAACCTTCATTAACGTTAACAATGAGAGACTAGCATTTTCATCAAACTTTTCTTTAGTCTCACATGACTAGTTTTGGATTAGCAACAACCCTAACTTGAAATAATCATAACTTTGTACCTATAATGAATAAATATCTGAAACTAATACACAATGTTCTTTAGTGTGTTTTATGTAATTCCTCTAGGTATCACTACTTGGAACCTCTCAGAAAAGGAGTTATATCAAAAATGGCATACCTTGCTGAATTCTGGCTTATTCTAGAGAGCAACCTTGTAGAGCATTCCCCGCACAGAATATTTGTTGAATTGAGCTAAAATTGTTATGAAACATACTACATACTATACTCTAACCAAAAAAAATAATCCTTACTTAATTTGGATCTGTTATGATTAAGTTATGACGTTTTTACCCGAAACACCTTTGTTAAACTAGTTTCAAGACTAGCCACAAACCCTATTTTCCACGGAGTGTAACTCCAAAACTACAATGACCCACAATCTAAATTTTTTACCACAGATACTTGGATATGCTAGATCATTTTAATATCAATGTCATGGTTTGAATCATTCTAGAAAAAAATTTATTGCGAAAATGGTAAGATGACCTGTAAATAACATACCTTAGAAAGCATCACCATAAGAATTTATCTGCCCTTGAATTCCGACCTTCTTTTCTTCACCTTCCCTCTAAAATTCAGCTTAGATATCCTTTGGTTACCTCAAAAACCTATAGATATTAAATATGCTCAAGTGTGATCTAAAATGAGAGAGCCTTTCCTCTTATTTATACTCTCCAAGTAGCTTCATTAAAAACATCTTCTAGGTCACTTTGCCCATTTTCCTTATTTTAGGGTTAACCCACTTCTAATTTCTCCATTAAATTTATTATTTAAATAATTTATTTTGTATTCACTTTGAATTATAGTACACTTGTCACTTCACTTTATTATTTACCTTCTAAAATCTCTTAAACCACTTTGACTACTTTGACCTTTTGGGGCTTCTAGATGACATATGAGGGTCCTCCAACTGCGTAAGGCCATAACTCTCAAACCGTGAGGAGTTATGTGACATTCCACATACCACCAGAAATGGAATGATATGTACTATCCATATAGAATAGTATTACCTACAAATATATCAAAACTCATACCATTATCCATCAAACAAACTTGTGTCCATTACCCAAAGCTGGGTTCTCCAACTTATCATGGCCATAACTCTCTAACCGTGAGAAGTTATGTGACGTTCCACATACTGTTGGAAATGACATGAAAAGAAATATCCATCTAGAATAGTTTCACTAAAAAATTCACTGACCTTCATCTCATTATTCCATAAATCATCATGGGTTCTCTAACCATACTTCTAGGATAACTCAATCCGCAAAGCGTCTTCCTGTAAGGGATTTCACCATAAGGGGACCACTTTGGAGTTCATCCATTTGCACGTATTATCAACCATGACAAGACAATAATGAGTCATATTTACAAAAAACAAACTTGGGTTCATTAACCAAACCTTTGTTCTACTGGGCCTTCTTCAAGGGTTGACATCAATGACAAGCAACCTTAATCAACAATCTTCCCCTTTGGCATTGATGGAAACACTCTGATGCAAAAATGAAATTATGTCATGCAATACTGAAGTCATATCACTCATGATCCCCCTAGAAACATGCCTCTATCCTCTGCATCTCCATTTCTCTCCCTGGAAGCATGCCTCTGTCCTATGCATCTGATGAATCTCCCCCCCTTTGTCATCAATGGAAAAGGTATATTTCCATCCGAGGCTGCTCCCCCTTACTGAAATTTCCTCTTTATGGTGCTTCATTGTGTACATCTAAGACATATAAGATAAGAATTCAAAAGCATTCATTTTGGAGTAGAAATAACTCCGAGTCTTTGGTGAAGATACTCAAAGGATTCCCATGGAAGTGGTTTTGTAAATATGTCTTCCACTTGTTCTTTTCTGCCCACATACTCAACTCTGATGTTCTTTTCTGCAACTTGTTCCCGTAGAAAGTGATACTTGATTGGAATGTGATTTGTCCTGGAGTGCATCACCGGGTTCTTTGAGATACTGATGGCACTTGTATTATCACAATATATTGGAATGGGCTCATCATACTCAACCTATATATCTGTCAAAGTTTGTTTCATCCAAAGAACCTGTGTACAACATGTTTTTGCTGCAATATACCCTGCCTCGGCTGTAGATAGAGATATTGATGATTGTATCTTTCTTAGCCATGATACTAAAAACTAACCCAAGTAGAATGCTACTCCACTGGTGCTTTGTCGGTCATCAATACAACCTTCCCAATCTACATCTCTATAGGCAATAAGAGATATATCCTTTCCTTTTGGATACCATAATCCAAACTCTTATGTTCCTTTGAGATATCTGAAAATTCTCTTCACTGCTAATACATGTGATTCCTTTGGTGCTGCTTGAAATCGTGCCACCTATCCAACTTCCTGCATTACATCTGTTCTGGATGTTATTACATATAGTAGGCTATCAATCATTGACATGTATTTCTTCTGATCTGTAGACTTTGAATCATCATCTTTGCTTAGCTTACAACTGGTTTGCATGGGAGTGATAACTGGTTTGCAATATTCCATTCCGAAACTCTTTAACATTTCTCTGATATACTTGGTTTGAGAAATAAAAATTCCTTGGTTTCTTTGACGTATCTGAAGTCCCAGAAAGAAGGATAGTTCTCCAAGTAATGACATTTCAAATTCATTCGGCATATCCCTTGCAAATTTCTGGCTTAACCTGTCATCATCACTAACAAAAATAATATCATCAACATAAACTTCAATTAATAAAATATTACCTTGACTTACCTTGATGTAGAGGTTGTTGTCTGCACTTCCTTTTCTGAACCCTGTCTACTATAAATACTTATCCAGTCTAGAGTACCATGCTCTAGGAGCCTGTTTTAAACCATACAAGGCCTTCTTTAATTTACACACATAATCTGCATTCTTTGACAACTAAAAGGCTTCTGGTTGTTCAATGTAGACTTCTTCTTCAAGTTCCCCATTCAAAAAAGCTGATTTTACATCCATCTGATACACTTCAATATTTTTGGAGCATGAATAAGATAAAAGCGAACAGATTTCTTCCATTCTAGCAAATGGGGAAAATGTCTCTTCAAACTTGATTCCTTCAATTTGTGCATATCCTTTACCTACCAATATAGATTTGTTCCTTGTAACCTGTTCATCTTCATTTAATTTATTCCTGAAAACCAATTTTGTGCTGATCCCATTCTTATTCTTTGGTCTTGGAACCAATTCTCAAGTGTCATTTTTCTCTATTTGATCCTTCTTCATCCATGGCCTTATTCCAAAATTCATCCTTGTTGGCTTCTTCAAAACAATTTGGTTCAATTGTAGATAAGAGTGCTAGCTGTGTTTTTTTTGGTGAAACGATTCTTCTTCTAGTCTCAACTCCTGCATCTTTGTTTCTGATAATCTAATCTGAAGGATGATTCTTCTGTACTCGTCTGCTAGGTGTCTTTGGAGACACTTACTGAACTTTATCTTATGTTTCTATCAGATTATCTTCATCTTCCTCTTCTACATATTTTTCATCTTCTGCTTCTTCTTCAAAAGGATGTTCCATTGCTTCATTTTCCTCTTCCTTTGATTATGGTTTTCCCGTTTCATCAATTGTTACGTTGATGCTTTCCACAACTTTGTTATGCTTTCCTTGTACTTGAGTAACCAAAAATTACTCCTTTGTCCACACAAGAGTCAAAATTTCCCATTCTGCCATCTTCTCTTTTGATGTAGCATTTTCTTCCAAAAACTCTGAAGTGCTTCACATTTGTTGGTCTTCCTTTCCATAGCTCGTAGGGATTTTTGTCAGTGTTGTTTCTGAGCATTACTCTATTTTGAATGTGAATTGTTGTATGCACTTCTTGTGTCCAAAATATATCTGTCAATTTGGAATCCATTAGCATTGTTCGAGCATTTTCCTGTACTGTCCTGTTCTTTCTTTCAACAACTCCATTTTCTTAAGGTGTCCTAGTAACAGAGAATTGCCTTTTTATTCCATGACTGTTGTAGTAGTCCATAAATTCCTTTGAATTGAACTCTCCTCCATTATCAGATCTCAAGAATTTGATTTTTGAATCCATTTCATTTTCAACCATTTCCTTGTAGATCTTAAAGTTTTCAAAAGCTTCTGACTTATTCTTGAGAAAGAAAACTGCATTCATTCTTGTATAATCATCAACTAATAACATAAAGTATTTCTCACCTTTTAAACCCTTCGTTGTAGTTGGTCCAACTAGATCAGTGTGTACAATTTCCAGTGGTCTTGTCGTTGAATATTCCTTTGATTTGAGCTTGGTCTTTGTTTGTTTTCCTTGTTGATAATGCTTGCATAAAGTGTTGGTTGGTTTCGTGATCTGGGGCATTTCTCTGACTAGTTCTCTTTTGTTGACTTTGACAAGGTTATCAAAATGTATGTAACCCATTCTTTTGTGCCATGGCCAACTTTCATCTTCCTTTCATAGACAAAACTTTTCATTTACAATTTCACTTAGCACATATATGTTGCTTGAAGTTCTTGCAGCTGTAGAAATTGATTTTTCTTAACCTTATTTTCTTATCTCGCACTTTTGTGAATCGAAAGTAACTTTATGACCTTGGTCACACATTTGACTCACACTTAGAAGATTATGTTTCATATCTTCTACTAGTAGACCATTTTCTTCCTTTGTATTCTTGTTCCCAATTCTGATTGTGCCTTTTCCAATGATCTTAGTTGAATCATCATTTTTGAAGGAGACTGATCCATCACTTTCCTTTCTTAATGTAAGAAACCTATCTCTATCACATGTCATGTGTCTTGAACAACCATTATCAACATACCAACCATGTTTCTTCTGCTTAGCTTGTAGAGCGAGTGTGCATTCTTCATTGCTATACCGATTCTTATTTCTTATCCATGTCCTTTTCTGAGGTTCCTGTCTGTGACTGTTGTTATTCTGTTGTGGTTCTCTAGGAGGGATTGTCATTCTGCAATATTTGGCCATGTGTCCAAAGTTGTTACATATGTAACATTCCACTTCAGTTCTCAAAGATTCAAACATGTTGTAACTTCTTCTTTGTGTTTCACTAGGCCTTCTTGGATAACCCTTTTGTGTATGACTTTCAAAGTTATTTATCTTCCTATTGTTAGCTCTGCAATTCACAACTTTATGTCCAAAATTATTACATGCATAACATAAACCAAAAAATATAGTTTGAGACCTGAGATTTGAAGATATTCTGAAAGGAGGTTCTCTTATGAATCCTTCTTCTTCTTGAGGCCTATCTGTCTGTTGTTGATTCTCAAATTTGAATCTTCTCGGTGGAGGAGTGTTCCTGTAATCTTCCTTGTATATCTTCCTATCCCCTTTGATTGTTTCTACATAGCTTTTTGGATATGTTTCTTGCTCTGTTGTTTTGGAGCTTGATCCCTTTTCTATTTGATTGTATCCAAGTCCGGACTTGTCAAGATGAGATTTTTTACTACTAATAATGTCATCCAAAACTTTTGATCTTTTCTGCATATTTTTCTTTTGAATATCCTTTCTTAATGTGACAATTTCTACTTCCAAATTTCCAATGTTCCTGTCCTTTTCTTCTAACTATTCTTTGAGTGCTTCTTCAATTCTTTTATCTTCTTCTATTTGAACATTCAAATTTGTGATCATTTGTTCTAGTTCTTGAGTATCTTATTTCTTTTCTAGTTCCGCTTGTAGTTTCTTGTTTTTCTTCTTTTCTCTTCTGATAACTTCTATGGAACACATCAATTCTTCTTGGTAGTCAACTTCTGCCTCTTCAATTTCTTCTTCGACTTCTTCATATTCTTCTTCAAATTCTTCATATTCTTCTTCGGAATCTTCTTTATCAGAGTCTTCTACTACCATGAATAGAACTCTTCTTGTCTCACTATCACTGACTTCATTTTCATCTAATGATGAGATGTATTCTCTGGTGCATAAGCTTTACTTGAAAACTTTCTTTGTAGTTCTTTTACCTTTATATGTTTTTTTTCCTTTTGAGTAACCTTCATCATTACTCTTTTTCTTATAAGGACATTTGTTAGAAAAATGGTCAATACCATCATAATTAAAACAAATTAAAGGAAGATTACCTCTGTACCTACCGTCGGTTCCTTTGTTCAATCTTTTGACGAAGTTGGCCACTTCTTCATTATATTCCGAGACATCACTGTTGTTGCTATGTTCTTCTTGTTGCTTTTCCTTTTGCCTTGATCTTTGGATGTTTTGAAGGCTACTTCTTTTACATATGGATTTTCTTGTTCAGTTCTCATTTCATATGCTGTGAATATTCCATGTAGTTCGTCCATACTTATTGAGTTTAGATCTAATCTTTCTTTTGGTGTTGATATCTTAGGGTCAAATCTCATAGAAAGAGATCTTAGTACCTTTTGAACAATTACAGATTCTTTGATTTCTTCTCCCAATCCTATGATTGCATTCACTGTTTCATCGACTCGTAAGAAGTAGGTTGCAATATTCTCATATTCCTTCATCTTTAGTTGTTCAAACTGACCTCTATAAGTTTGAAGCTTTGTTTCTTTGACTTTTGAATCTCCTTCATAAATATTTCAAAGCCTATTCCAAATCTCTTTAGAGGATTTACAATGTGAAACTTTGGTGAATATTGTTTCACTGAGACCATTCAAAAGTGCATTTGTGGCTTTGGAATTATTATGACCGAGTTTCACTTCTTTGTCATTTGTTGGTGGAAATTTTGGTGCTATGTATCCATCTACAATTGATTGCCAAATTTCAAATCCTCATGCCTGTATATATGTCTTCATCCTTATGCTCCAAAAAGCATAGTTCTGTCCATCAAACTGTGGTATTCCATTTTTATACAAGTTGTTTCTCTCCATGATCTACCTTTCATTGGTTAAACTGATTTCTGAAGGAATCTACCCTGATACCAATTGTTGGATTAC
>ML795780.1:127832-143073 GCA_009831015.1 Picea engelmannii
TTTTTAACCAAATAATCCAAGTGTTATATCAATGTAGAATTATCTTCCAATAATGAACAATGTACAAATGAACAATCATACACATACATGGTACACCAGTGTTTTACATGGAAACCCAAAGTGGGAGAAAACCATAGAATGCTTTTTCTTATATGTCTTGAATAATTACATTCATTGGAAGCACCAACTTCCTTTTTTTCCCAACTGCAACTAGAAGGAGGCTCCAACCCCCTAGTTTCTCAGGCTACAACTTGAGGGAAACTCCAACTCCCCAATTCTCTAGCTACAACCAGAAGGAGGCTACAACCCTCTATGTTCTTCGACTACAACTGGAAGGTGGCTACAACCACCTATCCTTGCACCATCCAACCACCTTGAAGTAGAAGTAGAATGATGGAACCACTGTCACACTATCACTGTGAGATATAAAACTGCAAACATGTACCAATAAACCTGAACCATGCATCAACCATGCATCAACCTATACCTCAACCTATAATCAACATGTACCATAAAAAAGTGCATCAACCATTCACCAACCTGTACCAAACAACCTGTAATCAACTTGTACCATAAACAAGTGCATCCAACCATGTACCAAGTATGTACCAATCATGTGTCAACTATTCATCAACTATGACTCATCAATATGTACCAACATCATCAAATAAACACCTCATGTATGTGCCAACTCATCAACTACTTGTCTCAACCATGTACCCAACATGTATCTTAACCAAAAGCCCTCATCAATTTCATCATCCAAATATGATTTGTAAATCTGTAATAGACCTGGTTTATATGATCACATACCTGGAAACCTTCCTTAACTTTAACAACAATAGACTAGCATTTTCATCAAACTTTTCTTTAGTCTCACATGACTAGTTTTAGATTAGTCAACAACCCTGACTTGAAATAATCATAACTTTTTACCTGTAATGAATAAAGATCTGAAACTGATACACAATGTTCTTTAGTGTGTTTTATGAAATTCCTTTAGGTGTCACTACTCGGAACCTATCATAAAAGGAGTTATAGAAAAAATGGCATACCTTGCTGAATTTTGTCTTATTGTAGAGAGCGACCTTGTAGAGTATTCCCCGCACGGAATGTTTGTTGAATAGATATGAAACTGTTACACATAATACTACATATTGTACGCTAACCAAAAAATTTGGTATTACTGAATTTGGATCTGTTATGAATAAGTTATGACATTTTTACCTAAAACACATTTTTTAAACTAGTTTCAGGACTAGCCACAAACCCTATTTTCCATAGTGTGTAAATCCACAACTACAATGACCCACAAGCTGATTTTTTATCACAAATACTTGGATATGTTTACTCAATGGAATATCAATTTCATGGTCTAAATCGTTCTAGAAAAAAAGTTATTGTGAAAATGGTGAGATGACCTGTAAATAACATACCTTAGAAAGCATCATCAAAAGAATTTATCCTCCCTTGAATTCCTGTAATAGCCAAATAAATTTAACATCCCTTAATTACGTAAACTGTAACAGTAATATCTACTTGATTCAGAAAATTCAATAATTCCTTTTTAATTGAGCACATGCACATTTAAAAATTAACAACGAATATTAAAATTTTATAACAGAATAAAAACAAATACATAATTTTTAATACTTGGGTCTGATGCTAACCCTCCGTTTGTCCGCTTGTCCTGTTGACCTTTGCTGAACTATGTAAACACTGACCAAACCTTGTTCCACCCTACCAACTAGGACAACTTCCTAGCTCCAAGATATCATATGGATATCCTGGCCCCCATGCCCAAAACCTCTAGCAAACCGGTGCCTGTACTGATCCAATCTGACTACGAAACTCAACTCTCCTCTGTGCAATCCAAGAGAGAACTCTCCCCCAAAATTTCCCGTAGAATGGTAATGCCCCCTCTCCGTAAACCTCCTCCCCTCATATTCCTCCTTCACCACCCTACCTTTCATTTACTTCCTTACCTACCCATTTATTACCTTATCCCATCATAATTAATATCTTATCCCTTTATATTCAATGTCTTATCCCTTTCCGTGTATGTAAGTTTTTAACAAATTAACTTATAATTTATTATCCCTATTAATTTAATACCCATGTCAATGAATGTAACATGTAATTAATTAATCAATTAATTAATCAAATTGCAACCATTAATTAATCAATAAATATTTAATTAGTATCTTTATACCAATCTTGTTTAATTAATACCATGTTAAGACAATTAATCCCCTAATTAATTTTTACTTAATAAACCTTAAACATTTATTCAACTAGGGTTGTTACAATTCCGTCCTTCTTTTCTTCACCTTACCTATGAAATTTGGCTTAGATATCCTTTGGTTACCTCATACACCTATAGATATTCAATATTCTTAAGTGTGATCTAAAATTATAGAGCCTTGCCTCTTATTTATACTCTCCAAGTAGCTTCCTTTAAAACATCTTCTAGGTCACTTTGCCCACTTTCCTTATTTTAGGGTTAACCCACTTCTAATTTCTCCATTAAATTTATTATTTAAATAATTTATTTTGTATTCACTTTGAATTATAGTAAACTCACCACTTCACTTTATTATTTACCTTCTAAAATCTCTTAAACCAATTTGACTACTTTGACCTTTTGGGGCTTCTAGATGACATCTGAGGGTCCTCCAACTTCGTAAGGCCGTAACTCTCAAACCGTGAGGAGCTTTGTGACATTCCACATACCACTAGAAATGGAATGACATGTAATATCCATATAGAAAAGTATTACCTGAAAATATATCAAAACTAATACCATTATCCATCAAACAAACTTGGGTCCATTACCCAAACTTGGGTTCTCCAACTTCTCATGGTCATAAATCTCTAACCGTGAGGAGTTATGTGACGTTCCACACACCACTGGAAATGGCATGACAAGAACTATTCATATAGGATAGTTTCACTGAAAAATTCACTGACATTCATCTCATTATTCCACAAATAAGCATGGGATCTCTAACCATACTTCTAGGATAATTCAATCCACAAAGCGTATTTCCGTGAGGGCTTTCACCATAAGGGTACCACTTTGGAGTTCATCCATTTATACGTATTATCAACAATGACAAGACAATAATGAGTCATCTTTACATCAAACAAAATTGGGTCCATTACCCAAACCTTTGTGCTACCAGGCTTTCTTCAAGGGTTGAAATCAACGACAACCAACCTTAATCAACAAAACCAACTTACAAAGATCGATTGCAACACACAAATATTTGTTGTCCTAGTCTTTTCATATTTCATACTATCTTTGATGCAACGAACTAAGGTAGAGTTTCCAAGATGGAAAAAAAGTAGCCAAGGGTGGGGTGCTTTGGGGGTTTTGGGAAAGGCTAGAAATGCAGGTTTGTTGGAGGCATATGTGAGGCAAAACCAAAATTTTTGTTAGCTTGGTGAAAGTATGTGTTAACGAAGGGACAACAAGTCTGGAGTTATGGGCACATCTGAGGTGCACTGCAGGAGGTTGCAGAGATAGTAGCGACAAAGAGGCATGGTGGGACAAATCTATTTATGAGTGTCTTGGTGAGGTGAGGTGAGTCATGTGACTCTACTGAATTTGTAAACCGAGCCGATAGTGCTCATATTGTAATTGTTTCGCAATAAAAAATCTTAGCCGGGTGTTAGGCACGGTTTGTGGCGCCCATACTATTTTTGTGTTTGTCTTCATTTGTTCCACAATTGTTCTCTTGGTTTCTCATGTTCATGAATGTATGTTTGTATATGACTAAGTGTTAAATTGTTGACAATTATCTAAGTATACAAGAGTTTGACTAGAGTAGGAGTGTGACTCATTGGTAGCCTAGAACATAGTATGGGTATGATCTAGGTGAAGAGATGTAGTCTGGAAAAAGTATTCTCGGTGTGCCAAGCAACCAAGTAATAACCATTGTGGTTTCTCACACCCTTAGGAGGTGAACAATCACAAAATTTGATCATGCATCATGTGGGGTCGTGACAGGTGGTATCAAATCTCTTCTCCATTGTTGTAGTCAAAACAGTTGTATGACGGGCGCACTTTTTGGTGAAAAAATCTAGGCACAGGCTTAGTTATGGTTTAATGGACTGACCCATTACAAAAGCAACCTGAGAACAAACTTGGTGGTCTATGACAAAAGTGAAGGGCCGAATTGAAGACAAATCTGTGACTTATGAGTAGAACTGGGTGAACCCCTTAAGTAGGCCAAGTGTAGAGTACTGAGGATGAATCAAGTACTTGGGCAAGGTGGATGGATGTAGGAATTTCACAGAACTTGTCACAAACACGATCACAGAAGTAACCACAGAGTTGATTGCATAATTTTGAAGAATTATTGAGATGAACTCTTGGGTGCCTCAAACAAAACCTTTGCAAGTAAAGTGAATATACTTGGAGGTCCACCCATGGATGGGTTTCATGAAAATGGCAGTGAAATCAAGAGGGAGCCTAAGACCGACAAAATGAAGGATTGCCTCATTATCTTGGAAAGGGATGTCGAGCAGATGGAAAACACAATGTGACAACATGGTGAGATGGTTGATCAAATGCAGTATGAGATGGACAAGATGAAGCATGGGTTTAATGAAGTTGTTCGAGAGTGTCAGAAAATTTCATATGTGATGACTGGCACCTTGACCAACAACATTCAAGATGGACTCAAGGAAGTGGAGGATGCACTTGCCATAGTCACATAGAAGTTGAAGGACCAAGATGACACCATTACATTGTTGAAAAGAGATTTGGATAACAGACATAGCTCTATTGTCATGACAATGAGGATCAATATAAAGAAACCTAAGCCATATGACATAAATAAAAAAGTTAAGTTGTTGGGTAACTTCTATTGGGACATTGAGAAGTACTTGGAATAGTTGAACAAAATTTCGGACGAAGACAAGGTGAACATTGTAATGATGTTATTAATAGGAACCACTAAGATTTGGTGGAGGAACTGGGTGGAAGACTTAGAAGTTGAGATAATAATTGAGAATATTGAAAACTTGGCATAGATGAAGGCATGTACAACTTGGTCCAAGGAGCCAAGCATGGATCACCAAAAATAAATTGTTGGCTCTCAAGCACGTTGGTAAGATGAAATTCTATATCAAGGAGTTCACGGGACTCATGTTAGAGATCAAAGACATGTTGAAAGAAGAAAAATTTTCCCACTGCATGAATGTTCTGCAATCATGGGTGCGGAGTGAGTTGTGATGGTAGAATGTGCAGACTCTTGCAGTAATGATCATTGTAGCAGAAAAAATGTTGGACTTTCGGGGTGAACCCAAGACAGGTCCCAAGAAAATTGAAGATGCCCAAGGTGAGAAGAATTCATAAGGGAAGGGGATTAGGAAGGATAAAGGAAATATGAAGATGTCCAAGGGAAGTGAAGACTGTGCTAAGAAAAAAGAGGCAATGAAGGAGAAGACACTGATTTCATGTTGGATTTGTGCCAAGGAGCACTATGTGAATACTTTTCCCTTGAAACAGAAGTTGAATTCTTTGGAGAAGGAAGAAAATCCATTTGTTGGAGTCTTGAAGGTCTTTAATATTGTCATGGAAGGTGAATCCACAAATATCCAAGAGAAAGATGAGACAAAACTTTGTTATGTGCAGGCTGAATTCAATGGGAAGACAATGATAGGCATGGTGGACAGTGGGGTGACTCATAACTTCTTGAGGGAAGGAATGGTGCAAAGGATTATCTTGCAAATTGAACCAATGTAGACAACCTTCAATATAGTCAATGCAGGTGTAGAGAGGGTCATTGGTGTAGCTAAGGAAATGTCATTGAATCTTGGTGACTGGTGCATAAAGACGATTTTCACTGTTGTTCCTGTTAACACTCTGTAAATGTTGTCTGGCTGATATAAAAATGACATAGGTAACTATTTCAACCTACTTTAGAGCTAGGCACTAGCCTGCTCAACTCAGAGAGGTCTCTCTTGTGTCACTTGATATTTCTCTAATAATCGATGGCTAGATTTGGTTTGTTTTGGGGGTGTTTTATAAATTTACGTTGTAGGTAGGAAAGCAGAGGGGAATTTGGGGCTATGGAGTTGAAAATGAATAAAACAGTGGCAAGCCATTAGAACTATCAAAAGGAGAAAGACTAAATTAGGTAATGAATCTGAGTTGTAAATTGAAATTTGCAGGGTGAAGGGGGAAAAGGAAAACAAGTAACTACATCATAGCATTATTGGAACGAATTCTGAATTAGCTAAGAAGAGAATCACATAGTTTAAATTGCTAAGTCGAGAGCATCATAAGATGAATTTCAGACCTTTGACTCTCCATTTTAAACAGAAGAAAATGTAAATGAGATTTTAAAGACACAAGAAATACACACCATGAGAGAAAAAAAAACTCATATCACAACCATTCGAATCTTTTCATAAAGAGTTCAAAACGCTTTTGCATTATATATTCAATTTAGCTCCAGGAATTTATGAAGTCCTCTTGCTATGAGGCCAGGCCCCTCTCCGGTCAATCCTTTTCATTTATCTTTGGAATAATATATATAGATAAATTACATCCTAGATTCAAAACGAATCAACTTCCCCATCGTTCTAAAAAAAGACATTAGTTACAAAAAGGAGTAACGTATAACAATTGTAATCCTATTTTATAGGGAGCGTTATAAACAAAACTGACATATATGATATTTTCACTTAGAACGCCACATGTCTATATCATTACAAAATTCTCTGAAACATATTGAATTTAGCTTGAAAACTATTTCAGATTAGCAATTTCTTCTTTTAAAGAGTCAAGCCAAGTAGGCTAGTTTTCCCCAATGCTCTCAACCACCTCAGCTCTAACCTCTATCTTTTGTCGCTCTCTCCACTTCTTCTTTACATATTATGTGTGGTGCCTTTCTACATATCTGTTGATGATTAAATCCTTCATGATGGGATTTAATCTGACCTCTTTATCTGCTTCTGGTTCTTCTACAAATTTTGTATGAAATTTCATTGCTAATATCCGCGCAACCAACTTCTCTTTCTTCTTCCATAATGAATTTGTCATATTAGTCAAAAATCCTGGTTCACTGAAGGCCACTGGGTCTGTCTTATCCATTTTCCCCAGTTTTTCAAAAAACATAACCTTATCTTCCTTAGTTGAATGATCCGACCTGTGACTGCCCCGTTCTGAAATAGAATGTTAATCACCCAAAACAGAGTAATGTAACCCATGTTTTGAATGACAGTAGTCGTAGAGTTCCAATCATGAACTGATGGAAAAATTACTTACAGGTACAATGGTTTTTCAAGTTCAGCCAATCCATTCCGAATGATGAGCCTTCGAATCAGTTATCTGGCAACGCTCACCTGGCATCGCACAGAAGAAAGTTACTCGAACGAGTGGCATGAGGTGATATGACTAACTGTCCCTTTCCTCATGTGACCCTTGGATTTGACACATTCAATGGTATTAGGACATGTGACATCGGGGCATGGTTGAGCGGTTTTGTGCTTACCCTATTTTCCCTCGATATGTGTCTGGAGGCACCACGTAGCTTCAACGCGAAACCATAGTTTCATTATTGGTCAGCCATCAAGAGTTTAAACCCCATGCTAGTTCTGGGCCTGATGCTTTCCGCGACCATTGATCGGTGATGCCCACGGTCCATGACCCGCTAGATCCCACCGCCTTCAGATATCTGCTAAACTTAGCCTTTCCTGCTATATGTAACCCTACCTGCTAATCTATTGCACTCCTATATCGATTTAGAGACCTGCCAAATCCTGAGACTAGGACTCCAAGAAATTATTACAGTAATAACATAGGCTCCAACTGGGGATGCTACCCTCCCTATGAGGTAGCAAAGAATGCGTAGACTTTATTCCTTATCCATGTGCCGCCCCCACAATAGGTGCTTGCCTTGTTCTGTTTTGGAAATGGAATGCCAGATGTACTGCTAAAAATCTAACTGAGTGCTTTATTCGGAAATTCTAAATTTGAAAATTGCTTGATTATCGAGCTTATTCACACCTACCTACCCTAACTGTTGAAGTGAAATACCAATCAATTGAAATGAAAATTTTAGTGTAGCCATGCCAGTATTTTATGCACCGCTTGTTTGATTTGAACGTGCTTAATCCAAATCCTGTTTATCAACAACTCATTTGAGAAGTCACATTTGGATCTAAATCTTAGAATCTTGAAAATATTAGTGTTGTTCATCGTTTCTATCAAAACTGCAAAGGGATCTTCCAACACATGCATAAAATGATAGGCATGTATCATTTCTTCCACTACATCCTTGCTTTTAGGCGATTTTCCCTGTTGATGTCCTTTAAGAGGTTGAAAAATCTGTTGAGACTGCTGTAAATAACAATCTTTTGAGTCAAAAAACAGTGTTGACTTAAATGAAACCTTTAATAGAGAATAACCTATATCCAATCCAGACGTTACTTTGTCAATATATTCACTTCTCAGATTACAACCCATCATGAGATGTAAATTCTTATTGTAAAAATTCTTCATATAGCATGCCATAGGGTCATAAAACATATGAGAGGATATTTCTTTTTGAGGAGTAAAAACAGAAGGACGGGCTTCCTTCACAAGTATCTGTCATTCTTGCTTTACTTCTTCAATCCTGAGAGTATTTTTGAATGAAATAGCAACAATAGATTGGTCTAATTTTCCATGCATTTCAACAAAAACATTCATACATTCTTGAACATCTTCAAATATGACATCCATATTATGTGAATCAAGGCTATATTCTTGCTTATCAAACAATTCTGGTTTGGTTTTATCAATCTTCTGGAAATTTGCTTGAGGACTGTCATTTTGACTACCAAATGAATGAAATGGGATAAGTTTATGTTTATAATATTCTCATAGATGTGGAAAACTGACGGTAGGAACTGTTTCACGTTCTAGGGTGCTCATGGGTGCATTTTCAAAGCACTGATTTGGAGAGGAATCAAATAGAACAACTTGTTTCTCATTATGCTTTTGTATTTATGATTGAATAGTGGCATACCCTATTTTGTTGCTTTCATGAAACTCTATAGCAGTCATTTGTTCACAGTTTGAAGTCTTCATAGACACAGTTTCAAAATCCTCATCCATGTCTAGGCCACTTAGAAATTTAACAATCACATCATTCATAAGGGAAGAAAGACAACTTTGAAACACTTTGTCTTGCTGGAAATCTTGCTGAATTTCTTCATCAAGTTTAGGAGAAGGAGGGTGTCCTTTGACGATAATCCTTTGATCAAATTTCTCTGTTTTCTCATGATTTTCTCTTAACCATTCAAAGGAAGAGAAACATAATGAGACATATTCTTCATTTGCAAGTCTACTGCTCTCTTGAAATTTAACTTCACCCCTGGAGGGTTTCTGATTTGAAACATTATTGACATTTAGCTTGAGCACTTTGAAAAAAGAAAAACACAAAGGTAAGGTTCTTATTTCTTATTTAGACATCTCTTTATTTCCTTTGTTTTTGTCATATGCACATTTTCCCATTTCTTTGAATTGTTGAACATACTCCTTTTCAGATTTATCCTCAACCAATGGTTGCAATTCCTTGTTAATTCATTTCAGCAAATCGATGTGATTTAGCATCAACACATGTTCCTTTGCCTCAATGATGATTTTAGAATTTTCTTTCAACAATTTAAATGAAGAAAATCATAGAGGAAAATAATTTTCCTTAGTTAGTTCATAACTTACCCTTTTGCAACTGTGATATGCAAGTTGATGAATCTCACTATACTGCTGAAAAGGAACATTTTCAAGGGGAAGACATGAAGTTGGTTGTTCTAAGAAGTCAACCTCATAATCACCATCATATTCATCGTATATAGGCAAATCGACAACATTTTCAATGCCATATAGCAAGAAAAGCTCGGAACATCCACCTATTCTTCAACATACTGATTTGCAAAATCATCTTCTTGATTGTCTATAAATGAATACATAAAACAATTAGCCCTATGCTTATCATGGGATGGATCAGAAGCTGAATTAGTACCTCCTCTTTCAAGAAGTGGAATATAACCTTTTGCAAAATCATTGGTATTAAAAACTTCAAGAGGAGTTACAACTCTCTGCTCAATATTCCAATCAACTATTTTTTGTTCATATTTAATGTCGTGTCTTTTAGCATCCAAATCCTTATTTCAAATCTGTTTACATGCTTGGATACTGTGTTGAATCTCCTAAAAATCATTAAACATTTTTTGTAAGGAGTTAGGTCTTCTTTCCATCAGGAGGAAAGACAAATTTGGATGAAGAGTTGTTGTATAATGGAGCATGGCAAGAACTTCAGTAGGTTGAATTTCTTTGGGAAAATCATGATATACACTGGAAAACCTTCTACTAAAAGTGGAAATAGTCTCATTTCTTTGTTCTTTCAATGCATAAAATTATGTAAGCTGCAGGTCTAGAGATTTCTTCTTACCCAAAAACTTCGAAAAAACACTCTTCAATTCTTCCCATGAGCTAATTGTCTCTAGCTTCATATGTTTAAATCATTCTTTGGTATCTCCTCTCAAGGATTGAGAGAAAGCCCTCATACACATGTCATCATGGTCAATCTCAAATAAGTCTAAAAAATGTTCGAACCCTTGGAGGTGTTTTTCAGTTGTGATGGCACCAAGTTCTCCATCAAACACATGTAGGTACTCATAGTGTTTTGGAGGAAAATCATGAAGGATGTGGGGTAAATTTAAGGGTCTATATATGTGTTGAACTTTGAAGGGAGTTGGGTTAAGTATAGGAGGTGAAGTATCAACCTTGGTTCCATGAGGCTCATCAACTCGGTTATGGGCATCACATGGCTCATATGGGAGTTTTTTATCAGAGTCAATACTAATCTGAGGGGATGTATGTATAATGATAAGAGGAGGATATACAATTTCAGGATTATCATGATCACCATTGAAATGCAATAGGTAAAGAAATATTTGTCTAGCATGTTCAAGAAAGGACAAAAGGTAATTCATAACAAAAAATATTATGTATTGAAAAAAAAACAACTTCAGGTACTTGTTTTTCTTCATGGTAACATTTCATACCTCTGTCAAGGGATGTCATCTTCAGACAGAAGAGTCACCGATGATGTTTTGGAAGCTGGATCTTGCATCGAGAGTGGAGTCATCAGTTGAAAATTTAAATTTATGGATTCTTCTACTAGTGGCATCACCTTCAAATTGATTTTTTGATGTGTGGAGTTGCCAGAGCAGGAATACAGCCAATATTTTCCTAAGTGTCTGTTGTTCTCAGACCTTAGAACTCAATCATGTCGTTCTTTCCTAGGGAAAATTTTCCAATTTCATCCCCGGAAACAGTGCCAAAATGTTAGCACTCTGTAAATTTTGTCTTGTTGATAGACAAACAATAGAGGTAATTGCTTCAACCTACTTTAGAGCTAGGCACTACCCTGCTCAACTCAAAGAGGGATCTCTCATGTCTCTTGATATTTCTTTGATAATCGATGGCTAGATTTGGTTTGTTTTGGGGGTGTTTTATAAAGTTGCAGGTAGGAAAGGGGAGGGACATTTGGGGCTATGGAGTCAAAAATTAATAAAACAGTGGCAAGCCATTATAATTATCCAAAGTAGAAAGGATAAATTAGGCAATGAATCTGAGTTGTAAATAGAAATTCGTAGGGTGAAGGAGGAAAAGGAAAACAGGTAACTGCTTCAGATCATTAATTGAGTGAATTCTAAATTAGCTAAGAAGAGAATCACTTAGTTTAAATTTCTAAGTCGAGAGCATCATAAGAAGAATTCTGGACCTTTGACTCTCCAATTTAAACAAAAGAAAATGTAAATGGTATTTTAAAGACACAAGAAATACACACCATGAGAGAAAACATAACTCATATCACAACCATTAGAATCTTTTCATAAAGAGTTCAAAACACTTTTGCATTATATATTCAATTTAGCTCCAGGAATTTATGAAGTCCTCCTACTACGAGGGTAGGCCCCTCTTGGGTTAGTCCTTTTCATTTATCTTTGGAATAATATATATAGATAAATTACATCCAGGATTCAAAATGAATCAACTTCCCCATAGTTCTAAAAAAAGACATTAGTTACAAAAAGGAGTAGTGTATAAGAACTGTACTCCTATTTTACAGGGAGCGTTATAAACAAAACTGACATATCTAAGATTTTCACTTTGAATGCCACATGTCTATATTATTACAAAATTCTCTGAAACATACTTAATTTAGCTTGAAAACTATTTCAGATTAGCAATTTCTTCTTTTAAAGAGTCAAGCCAAGCAGGCTAGTTCCCCAATGCTCTCAACCACCTCATCTCTAACATCTATCTTTTGTTGCTTGTTTTGATTCTTCTTTACAGCTCGCGTGTGGTGCCTGTATGTGCATCCGTTGATGATTAAATCCTTCATGATGGGATTTAATCTGACCTCTTTATCTTTTTTTGGCTCTTCTGTAGATTTTGTATGAAATTTCATTACTAATATCCATGCAACCAACTTCTCTTTCTTATTCAATGATGAATTTGTCATATTAGTCAAAAATCCTGGTTCATTGAAGGCCACTGGGTCTGTCTTATCCATTTTCCCCGGTTTTGCAAAAAACATAAGCTTATCTTCCTTAGTTGAATGATCCAACCTATGATTACCCCGTTCTAAAATAGAACGTTAATCACTTAAAACATAGTAATGTAACCCGTTTTTTGAATGACAGTAGTCATAGAGTTCCAATCATGAAGTGTTGACAAAAGCACTTATAGGTACAACAGTTTTTCACGTTCGACCAATCCATTCTGAATGATGAGCCTTTGAATCGGTTATCTGGTGACGCTCACCTAGCATTACACGAACGAAAGGTACTCGACCGAGTGGCATGAGGTGATTTGATCGACCGTCCATTTCCTCACACGACCCTTGGATTTGACACATTCAATGGTATTAGGACACATGACATCGGGGCGTGGTTGAGCGGTTTTGTGCTTACCCGCTTTTCCCCCCGATATGTGTCTAGAGGTACCACATAGCTTCGATGCAAAACCGTGGTTTCATTATCGGTTCACCATCAAGAGTTTAAACCCCACGCCAGTTCTGGGCCCGATGCTTTCCATGACCATTGATCGGCAGTGCCCATGGTCCATGACCCGCTAGATTCCACCGCCTTCAAATCTCCACTAAACCTAGCCTTGTCTGCCATATGTAACCCTCCCTGCTAATCTATCTCTCTCCTATATCGATTTAGCGACCTGCCAAATCCCAAGACTAGGACTCCAAGAAATTATTACAGTGATAATAGTTCCTATGGAATATTTTGAAGTTGTTTTCAGACAAGAGTTCATGAGGAAGAAAAAGGTAGTGCCTATTCCTCACATGAATAGTTTGGCCATTTTCTCAGAGAAGGCTCCATGTTTGATTCCTACCATAAGGAGGAAGGAAGGAGGCACGTGGATGTCTTCCTTGTAGATGGTTTTTGTGGACAACCTAAGTAGGAAACCTTGTGGAGACGAACTTGGATGATGTGGGCTAATGGTTGGACAATCTAACGCAAAGAATGAAAGGAAGCTTGTGTCAGTGGAATGGAGGCTTGTCGATGTTGAAGAGATAGTTGGATATTTGGCCAAGAAAATGGATGACTTGGATGATTTCTATTTGAAATTTGATGAGTGGCAACAAATATCAGAGGAACTCAAAGAGATGAGGATGTTGGAGCAGTTCGTTGAATAGGAGAAGAGACCATCCATGAACCAAGAGGATGTGAAGGAGACACACCAACCTTGGTTGAAGATAACCAAGGAAGAGGTTGATTCCTCCTCTAGCATACTTGGACATGGTGAATGGATGTATGAGCCTGAGCTAGAATGAATCATGGAGTAGTGAGGCCAATGGGGTACATTGAGGAGGTGCCTTGGTGAAAAATGTTGAGAATGCAGTGGGTGACTTGATATATTGGAGGAAACAAGGAGTTGTAGATGTGATGATTTTGCATATAGAAACATGTGTTTGATGTAGTACACCAGTTTGGAGACCCCATATTAAATAATGTATTTTTTTATTTTATGAATGGTCGGAGTGCCCAAACAATTAAAAAAGGATGGAATGCCTAGGAAATGTAATGCTTGATCATTATTAATATTTAAATACATCATTGGTTTCAAGAAAAACAAGGGAAAGAGTTATAGGGGGGTATGATTACAAAAGAGAGGGGGGCTTAAGGGGATAAGTATTTTATTATGTTTATTTTACCCATAATTGTTTTAATTGAGAGAAGTGGTTACATGAACTTCTTGGGAAAGGCCATGTCATTCTTGATTTCCAAGTGAATATATAAAGCCATCTTTGGGTTGTTGGGGGTTCACACTCTTCATTCTATTCACTCTCTCCATTCACTCTTTCACTCATTCATTCTTGAACTTGGCTTGGGAAGGAAACATGAATTACTGGGAAAGAATCCATTGTTTGTTGGTTGTAGTAATTGTTGGTGTATTTCAGCCATGAATTGATGCCAATATTCTTGAGATTCATTTCCATGTACTAAATTTTATTCACAGTTGTGAATACTAAGAGTCATAACATGGATATTCTTGACTAGATGCACTGGAGCCCTGAAAATAAGTGGAAATCCTAAGGGACTTCTGTTGGACACACCTACCACACTTAGAGGGGGGGTGAATGAGTGTGGGGTTCTTTTTCCCAAAACTTCCCTCTTGCACAAAAACTCATCAATTAGCATTCAACATTTATTCATTACCATTGTTGTCATTTATAACCATTTATATGTGAGCACAGATCAACAACATATATCAACAATATATCATCAACAAGTCATCACCACAATGAACACAAAGAACACAAGATGTATGTACAATTTTCTTTTTATTACGGACTACAATCCTTGGGGTTTATCAGCAACAACTGAATAGAGTACAACTCTACAAGAGCACCAGATCTATATGCAAGACTCATCCTGCATTCTCAGTACCAACTGAGATGAGGCAACAATCCTCAACAGATATCAATCTGTACCATAAACAAGAGCATCAACCATGCACCAACCCATGCCAACCAACCTGTAATCAACCTGTACCATAAACAAGTGCATGAAACCATGTACCAAGTATATACCAATCATGTGTCAACCAATCATCAACAATGACTCATCAATATGTACCAACATAATCAACTATACACCTCATGTATGTGCCAACTCATCAACTACTTGTCTCAACCATGTACTCAACATGTAC
>ML795780.1:149415-165243 GCA_009831015.1 Picea engelmannii
GATCCATCTTCATCATGTATCAATGACAACTCATTGATCCATCTTCATCTATGCATTTTCATCAAGGACAATACATATTATATTACATCAATCATCAATCAATCAATCCTTTGACATCAATCAATCACTTGACATCAATAAATGACATCAATCAATCAAACCATTGGCATCAATGACAACATGATCCAACAACTTCATGGCAGTGAAGGGGGCTCATTGTCTTTGGGTGGTTTAGGTTGGAGAGAAGAGAGTTAGTGTACCTTAGATTGTTGTGTGTTGAGAAACCTATGAGAGATTGAGTGCTAACTGGTTTGGAAAGCTAAGTGACACCCTGGAACCGTCATTGTGGATTCATAACCCTGGCTAGGGGGTGACCTATTGTTGAGACTTTGAATAGAAGAATCTAGGATTGGGTGGAATGTCCTTGGTCTATTGCCAGTTAATGATTGATTTTGTTTAAGATAAGTTCTCTTTATCATGATTTCCTTTGATTGTATATTTATTTGTGTTGTGTATTGATTGTTATCTTTGAGATTAATTTTTATAATATGCATGTTTGTTGGTTATTTCTATGCATGACATATTGTTCATTTATTTTATGTTGTAGCATGAATATTGATTATTGCATGAGATTATTTCATTCTCTTTATTAATTAAATGTTATTAGAATTCAAAATCAGTTTGGAAGTGTATTTTGAAGTAGTGTGGCCAGCCTGTGGGTGGTTGGGTAGATTACAGATTGGTATCAGAGATTTTGGTTCAAACATCAAACTAGTATGGGCTGGAATAAGTGTGAATTTTGGAAATCCGTTGTTGATCTGAGAAAATTGGGGAGAAACAAAAATATTGGAGAGAAAAATCCCTGAATTTGTAGGAAGATTCGAGTTTTAAATAATTCAAAATTTTCTGAGAAGTTAATGGATTCGATTTGCAAAATTGCACAACCAAATTCTACCTGGAAGGTCGAAAAAAATCATATTTTAATGGCCATTGTAGCGTGGGGCAGAGTTCATAGAATCAATGAACAATATTTGTTGTGATAAATTTAAAAATTGATAAAGCTTCAAAGTTTGGAAAAATTATGAGATCAATGACCAAGATTTGTTTCAGCGGTTTGGAAAATGAGGGAGATCGACGGTTCGTATTCATTTTCAACCGTTTGGGAAGTCAAGTAAAATTAATGGCCAATATTGTCTTGGCTGGGAGATCAACGACCCAAATTCACCTTGGTTTTCGCTGAAATTGTTTAAGTGTTGAACTTCGCCAATAGAGATCGCCAATGGTTGATGGTCGAGGATCGACACATTTGGCGAAGTGTTGAAGTTTGGTCAAAATACATTGTTGATCATTGATGGCCAATGATCGGGGATCGATGAGTTTTGAAAAGTGTTGAAATTAGGCCAAATGATAACTTAGATTGCCAACAATCGATGGTCAGGGATCGACAAGTTTTGTTGAAGGGTTGAATTTCTCCAAGGGACATCTCCGATCGTCGATGGCCGATGGTTGTGGGTTGAAAGATTTAGTGTGAAGTTTAAATTTATTCTAAGAGACACTACTGATGGCTGATGGAGAAAAGAGGATGATGACATGTCATGCCACATCATCATCCATGTGTCATGACATGTTGTCCCAGTTGATTCCCTAGGATGATGTGTCATGTCATGTCATTGTCCACGTGTCATGCCATGTCAACATCCATGTATCATGCCATGTCAGCCCAATTGATTCCTAAGGATGACATGTTATGGAAATTCATCATCTACATGTCATGCCATGTCAACATAGTTTCCACATCAGTGAAGAGATGGTCAATCGCCGATGGTTGGGGTTCAACGAGATTTGTGAACAATCTTGGTTTTTTAGGGAAATTGGATGATGGTAGATGACCGATGATCATTCATTGACAAGATTCGTAGGAAGCTTGAGGCTTGTGAAGAAAAATGGATGACAATCGATGGTTGATGATCAGGCATCAGGGAGATCAGTGGGAAAGTTGGGTTTACAAAGGAAATCGTTCATCACTGATCACCAATAGAGAGTATATCAATGCTCCAAATTGTTTATGATTTGACATTGATAGTGCATATTGCACTTAGAACAAATTTATTGACTTAACGAAAACTGTGATGTCAAAACGAGAACTCTGGCCCAAAAAACCCATATTTTTGCATAAAAAAACATCAAAATCAACCCCCAAATCAAAAAGTGGTGCTACCAGTAGCACCATTTTTTTAAATAGGGTCAAAATTACATCATTTTTCAAACATGGCCTTCAAAACGCAAACAGTAGCTCAAAAAAAATTTAAAATCAACACCTAAAAAACAAAATGATGTTACATATATTGTTTTTCAAAACGTTACAATTTTAGATAATTTGAAATCATATTTTTAGCAGCTGGTACCATGAAAAGAAAAACCTCAAAATCAACCATCAAATTGAAAGATACTGCTACCGGTAGCACTCATTCTAAAATTGGGGTATGAAAATGACACATTTTTATAAAGTGGTAAAAGAACTCATCATTACTATAAACAAAATCATAAAATCAACCCTTAAATTATTACTTTTTAAATCTTACTTTATCACTCAAAGAACAAGGTAATACATAATGCCATGAAAATATCACAATATACTTTAAAAATTCAACATCACCTTTTAATAATTTTTACTTTTAATAAAAAAAGGTAAATACAAGTTACATTGAAGGAAACATAATTTATTTCTTAAAAGTATTGTTATATTGTCCAGATTAAAAACATATGAGCTAAGAAATTTTATTATCTTCTCCATAATCAAAACATATAATTCATCAAACATAAAAATGATTCATAACTTCATCTAAGATCATATTTAAGTTCAATGATCATTTCTAGTTACCATACAAACATCATATGGATCAAAAATACATAAAATGTTTCGTACACTTATTCAAATTGACTCATGGATTCTTAAATACCACCAGAGTCTACATTGTCTTCAGATGAATGATTGGATGAATGTGTAGATTATACATACTCTTCTCTATTGTCGATGAATGCACCATCTGATTCTACATTCATGTCCAACATTTCAGATGTCAAAATCCTTTTAGATCTACGACTAGGTTCAACAAAATCCCATTTTTCATTTATTTCTTGTGGTAGAAACCTCTTGATAATCTCTATTGTCTTGGAGTGAAGATTTCCTCTCTTTTTCAAATTGAATTTATAAACAAGTATGTCAACATCATCTAATTTTAATAGGTGAGTGCAAAGACGAGTTGTATTTTTACCGTTTCTTTTTCTCTTTCTATTGACATGTTTCTCAACCACCATATCTGGCTTGTACACACCATTGAATGGGTGTGTACTTGTTGCATACCAATGCACTTCAATTGCAATAACATCATCATTTTCTTTTTCAATATTTATAACCTTTGCAATCCAGAATGGATAATCATGTGGATATTCAATCACTAAGATTGCAATCATGCTACCCTCCTTAATATCTTGTATTGAACCATTGTAAAGGTCTTCCATGGCTTCACATTGTGCATGCGACCTTTTTGAATCAATATACATTTCTATTTCCTTTGCTTGTGTAAACAAAATAACACCTTGAGATTCTTGTTGTTCAACAATGTTTGTTTCTTCAAATTCATTTGGCATATTTTGTGGCCAATGAAATGGAATCTTCAACAATGTATCTTCATTTGTTGAGCTTGACACTATGTCACTTTGACTATTGAAAAAATACTCCCACCAAACAGAATCAACAACATCAAATTACTCATATGTATCCTTAAGGGACTTTTTTTATTTCTTCCAGGCATTCATAATAACCTATTATGAAAATGCCCCTGGGCTCGCGTGACCTCCCGGTCTAGGATCGATTTACACAAGGAGGCAAAGTGGCTCTTGGGTCCTCATTGAACCTTATAATTCTTTACCATAGTACTTTCCTTCTTTTCCTACGTGAAAATTCATATTCCTGAGGGTCTTCTTGAACAATGAAGTCGTGTACGTGAACTTGGGCCAAAAACCTTGGGATAAAATTTGGAAGCGAAAACTTCGACGCTCTGAAACTTTGAGCTTAAAAGGATTTATCCACAACACACTCCAATTATCCCAAACGTTGAACTGAAGAACTCCCAAAGAGTTTGGGGATCAATGGTCTACACCCCTTGCCAAATTCTACAACTCACATGAACTCTGAGGCTTCGAGCTTCGGGACTTTCTATGCCTCTAACACGCAATACCTATGAACTCGCGAAGGGACAAATCCACAGATCTGATGGCTGACATTCACGTCAGATAAACGGTCCATGTTTACTTTGGAATCTAGGCTTCAGGAATTTTCCCTCCTTAACCAACTCTTTCTTCCAGAATGTCATTTTTCGAACACTCGAGGATCTATGGAAATGTGTACCCAACAACCAACGGTCAGGATTTACTCCAGAATTCGGGACTCTGAAGGATTCTCCACTACATGCAACTGTTGGAGTTACTTCACACACACCTAGGATTTATTTTTCCTAAGTTTTTTCCTTGTTTATTAGTCATAATTAGTCATTATCCAGTCTCTTATATTTTAGGGGAAAATATTCCACCTGGAGAATATTCTCTTTCAGTTGACACTTCAGTTTGACTAGTTGAGTTGAGTTTAGATGTTGCATTGGTTTTGTAACCATGCAACATTGGGATCATCACCATGATAATTCTACCTTGCCTTGGTATAATCACCAAACTGGTGCATTAACCTTGATTCCCTCAGTTAACTCCTCACTACTCTCTGTTTAGTCAGTTAATTGAAGATTAGTTGACTAGTTAACTCAACTAGGTGGCAGTTCACTCTTGTAACTGCCCGAGAGACTAGACTAGGTGGAGGTTCACTCCTGTAACTTATGGTGCATGTTTAGATCACTCTAGACCACCACTATGGTGCATTGGTTCTCCTCCAATGTGCACTCATTGAGTTATACAAAGTATATCATGTGTAAATTATTCATTATTCACAACGATTAATGAGAATTCTTTCATTCTTTCTCTCCTTCTTCTTATTTCTCCAATTCTCTCTGCAAATGTGTGTATTATTGTTTAGATAGATCTATTATGTGCAATTTCAACACATTTACATGGTATCAGAGCCGATGGATTGCTAAGCAAAAGATACACCAAAATATTTTGCAGGTACAAAATATTGAAGACAACGGAAAGATGGATTTCCAAAAAGAATTCATTCTTACACCTTACAACTATTTTGCATAGAAGGAGAAAATAGCCGTACATATATGAACTAGATGGTTGTAAAGGTTAACCTTGAATATAGATACCGAACCAAAATCAACCATAGAAAAATCCAACTATTTAAATTGCATGGATGAGGCACTCAGAACAATTTGCAGTCTTATTTCTCCCGATCTCCTTTTTCATATATCTTCCTATAAGACTCCCAATGAAGCCTGGAACACCTTGTAAGGGATATTTGGAAAAAATGATGAGATGAGGGGACACATGCTGGAGGTGGATCTGCTCACATTGGATCCAAATTTTTTCGATAATATCCAATATTTCTTTACAAAATTCAAGGATTTATTGTTGCAACTCAAAGCTTGCGGGGTTGATAAATTGAAGGAGGAGAAACAAATGGTTCTCACCATTCTCTTCAAGCTTGGTCCTGAATTATCTATATTCGTATCCACATTCCATACTTTCATATTCGCCTCTGGAGCCACCTGGAAGATGCCTTCTCTTAAGGACTTTATCAAATCCCTAACACAAGAGAAAACCAAGCTCATCAACATGGGCCCAATCAAAGGCCCAAGGGAGCATGCACTCACTATGCATGATGGCATCCACAAATATAAGAAATATAAATATAAAGATAAACGAAAATCTCACGCACATCTGAAGAAGGAAGGGTACACAAAACATTTCACCGATGCCTTCAGATCCAAAGGAGAGAAGAGAAGAAAAGGGGAGAAATGCATGTACTATCACAAAGGATTCCATTAGGAATCTGCATGCATGCAAAAACAAATAGATATGATGTCTCAAATACTTTGGAAAAACAACCTTGGAGATTGCCTCCCCGAGGGTGCCAAGAAGAAGAAGCCAAAAGATCTGAATTCCAAGAAAGGCAATTCTAGCCATGCCTTGATTGCCATCAACTCCTCTCCCAATGCTTGGATCATAGATTCAGGAGAATCACCTCACATGGCTGCCTCAAAAGAAGTATATTCTTCTTTGGATGCATGCAAAGGTCCTCCCATTCTGATGGAGGACAACTCTTCTGTCGAAGTCATTGGCAAAGGAAGGATTGAACTCACCAACGGAAGATTCAAGAATGTGTTGCACATTCCCAAAATTTTTGTCAACCTTCTCTCCGTGTATCAGATGAAAAATTCTGACATTGTAAATAAATTCAAATTCACACCAAATTATGTGGATATCTACGACATGCAAACCAACTCCAGGGTTGCTACCGGTGAGGTAAATCATCAGTCTAGATTGTATACTTTTTTTGAATTCATTGAACCTGATTTTGCTTTGCTGGTTACTCATACTGATGAAAGTAGTAGGATTTGGCACGAAATTTTTGGACATTTGAATTTCAGATACATACAACAACTTAGCAAGAAAATATTGGTTGATGGTCTACCAGACATCCATTTCTCCAAGGGAGTATGTGAGGGATGTGTTCTTGGAAAACACCCTCAAGATAAATTCGACAAAGGAAAGTCTCAATGAGCTTCTGCAGCTTTAGATATGATCCAAAGTGACCTTATGGGTCGTTTCCGCATCCATCCATCAGCAAAGTGAGGTTTGTTCTCATTTTTGTTGATGATTTCTTACATTTTACATGTGTTATCACTGTAAAATTTTCTTTTGGAGACCCAGTCTCGGAACTTAGCAGGAGGCTAAGTCAGTATGGAGAAACAACATCTAAAAAATAGAGATAAATATAGTGGAAAGGTGGAGTATATGGAGACTAATAGATCGTGATCATGAGCGCTTCGAAATCAACGGTCGAAAGACACATCAGGCGGAGAAATAGCACACCGGTTAATATCCTAGAGGTGGGTCGATAAGAATACCATAGTTTTGTTCTGAAGGGTATGTGGCACCACCAAATACATATCGAGGGGAAGAACAGGTAGGCCTGAAACCACCCAAGCCCACCCCCGATTTCACGTGTCAGGAAATCATTTGATACATATCGCATTCAAAGATTGTGTGTGAAAAGGGAGAGTTGACAGCCCATCGAATCACATTAGTATAGTTATTTGAGTACTTTACGCCGTGCAACGTCGGGTAAGCACCCCCAGAAAAATGATTTGAAGGCTCATCATTTGAAACTGATAGCTGAGTGTGATAGGCCGTTTTCCTGGAAAGTACTTTCGTCAGTAATCTATGATTGGTACTCGATGACGACCGTCTTTCAAAATATGGATGATATTACTCTGTTTTGGGCAATCAATGCTCCATTCCTGAATGAAGTAATTACCAACCGGATCAACTTCCTAATTTCTATGCAATTAAGGGATACAAGCTTATGTTTTCAGCAAAATCGGGAAAAATGGATAAAACAGACCAAGTGGCCTCCAATGAACCAAGATTTTCAACTAATATGAAAAATTCATCATTGAATAAGAAAGAGAGGTTGGTTGCAGGGATATTAGCAACAAAATTTCATACAAAGCCTGCAGAAGAGCTAGAAACAGATAAAGAAGTTATATTAAATCCCATCATGAATATTTTAATCATCAATGGATACACCGATGAGCATCACTCATGAGATGTCAAGAGGAAAAGGAGAAAGAGACAGAAGATAGAGGTTAAATTTGAGGTGGTTGAGAGCATTGGAGAAAACCAACCGGCTTGGCTTGACACTTTAAAAGAAGAAATTGCTAATCTGAAATAGTTCTCAAGTTAAATTGAGTACGTTTCAAAGAATTTTGTAATGATATGGACATGTGGCGTCCAAAGAGAAAACCTGGAATATGTCAATTTTGTCTATAATGCTCCCTATAAAATAGGATTAAAGTTGTTATACGTTACTCCTCTTTGTAACTGATGTCTATTTTTAGAATTGCAGGGAAGTTGATTCATTTTGAATGCCAGATGTAATTTATCTATATATATATATGTTATTCCAAAGATAAATGAAGACAAGGACTGACCAGAGAGGGGCCTTCCCTTGTAGCAGGAGGACTTTATAAATTCCTGGAGCTAAATTGAATATATAATGTAGAAGCGTTTTTGAACTCTTTATGAAAAGATTCTAATGGTTGTGATATGAGTTATGTTTTCTATCATAATGTGTACTCCTCATGTCTTTAAAATTCCATTTTTCATCTTGTTTTGTTTAAATTGGAGAATCAAGGGTCCAGAATTCATCTTATGATGCTCTCGACTTAAGCAATTTAGACTATGTGATTTTCTTCCTAGCTAATTCAGAATTCATTTCAAATATGCTCTGATGTAGTTATGTGTTTCTCCCTTTCCTCTTACACCCTGAGAATTTCAATTTACAACTCAGATTCATTGCCTCATTTAGCCTTTCTCCTCTGGAGAGTTCCCATGGCCTGCCATTGTTTATTTACTTTCGACTCCATAGCCCTGAGTGTCCCTCCCCTTCCCTACCAACAACTTTATACAAACCCCCAAAACAAACTAAATCTAGCCAATGAATATCAAAGAAATATCAAGTGACATGAGAGAGCCCTCTCCGAGTTGAGCAAGCTAGTTCCCAACACTAAAGTAGGTTGAAACAGTTACCTCTATCATTTTTCTATCAGCCAGACAAAATTTACAGAGTGCTAACAACATGGATCTACTTTCTTAGGAAAAACTCCGAGGTCTTTCAACACCTCAAAGATTTCAAAGCCTTGGTTGAGACATAGTCTGAAAAGAATATCAAAGTCCTCCGAACTAATAATGGGAGAGAGTATGTGAATCATGAGATCCACAATATTTTCCATGAGAAAGGGATTCAGTTGCAGCATACAGTTCCCTACACTCCACAGCAAAATGAAGTTGTTGAGCGAAAAAACAGATCTCTAAAGGAGATGGCATCTTGCATGCTGCATGCAAAGTCACTACCACAGAGACTATGGGCCAAAGAACTTGATTGTGAAACATACATCCAAAATAGATCTCCCCATAGATCTATCAAGGATAAGACCCCCTATGAGGCTTGGAGCGACCTCAAAATAGAAGTGACCGACTTTCGCCTTTTCAGTTCACATGCATGGGCCCAGATTCCCTCTAAAAAGAGGACGGCACTTGATCCACAGAACACTGAGTGCATTTTTATTGGATACCCTGATGGTGTGAAGGGATATAGGCTATTGATCTTTACTCGGACCGAATCATCATTGAGAGAAGTGTCCAGTTTGAGTAAAGTGTCTCACATGCAACTCAAAAGCCGCATGCAGACACTTTCATTCTTCAACCTGTCCGAGATGATGAGCATGCACATTCCTATTGATTAAGGTTGGTTGTCATTGATGTCAACCCTTGAAGAAAGCCCCGTAGCACAAAGTTTTAGGTAATGGACCCAATATTGTTTGATGTAAATATGACTCATTATTGTTTTTTCATGGTTGATAAGAAGTAAATATTGATGAACTCCAAAGTGGTCCCCTTATGTTGAAATCCCTCACGGGAAGACACTTTGCGGAGTAAGAGAACCCATCCTTAATTGTGGAATAATGAGATAAAGGAAAGTGAATTTTTCAGGGAAAATATCCTAGATGGATAGTGCTTGTCATGTCATTTCCAGTGGTATGTGGAACGTCACATAATTCATCATGGTTAGAGAGTTATGGCCATGAGAAGTTGGAGACCCCAGGTTTGGGTAATGGACCCAAGTTTGTTTGATGGGTAAAAGTATGAGTTATGATATATTTTTAGATAATACTATTCTATATGCATAGTACATTTCATGCCATTTTTGGTGGTATGTAGAACATCACATAACTCCTCACGGTTTGAGAGTTATGGACTTACGAAGTTGGAGGACCCTCATATGTCATCTAGAAGCCCCAAAAGGTCAAAGTAATCAAAGTGGTTTAAGAGATTTTAAAAGGTAAAGAATAAAGTGAAGTGATGAGGATATTATAATTCAAAGTGAATACAAAATAAATAATTTCAATAATAAATTTAATGGAGAAATTAGAAGTGGACCCAACCCTTAAATAAGGAAAGTGGGCCAAGTGACCTAGAAGATGTTTTTAAGGAAGCTACTTGGAGAGTATAAATAAGAGGCAAGGCTCTCTCATTTTAATAACACTTGAGAATATTAAATATCTATATGTTTCTGAGGTAACTAAGGATATCTAAATCAGAATTCTAAGTGAAGGTGAAGAGAAGAAGGCCGAAATGCAAGGAAGGATAAATTCTTTTGGTGGTGCTTTCTAAGGTATGTTATTTACAGGTCATCTCACCATTTTCGCTATAACGTTTTTTCTATAATGATTCAGACCATGAAATTGCTATGCAAGTGAGAAAACATATCCAATTATCTATGTTAAACAATTTAGATTGTCTATCGTTGTATTTTGGGAGTTACACTATGTGGAAAATAGGGTTTGTGGCCAGTCCTGAAACTAGTCAAAATCAAGTGTTTCGGGTACAAATGTCATAACTTCTTCATAACAGATCCAAATTTAGTGAGAGAAAATGCATTGGTTATTTTACATTCTTTAGTATTCTTTGTAACATTTTCCTATCAATTCATCAAATATTTTGTGCGGGGCACGCTTTACAAGGTTGCTCTCTAGAATAAGCCAGAATTCAACAAGGTATGCCATTTTTTCTATAACTTGTTTTCTTAGAGGTTCCAAGTAGTGACACTTGGAGGAATTACATAAAACACACTGAAGAAAATTTTGTATCATTTTCATATCTTTATACATTACAGGTTCAAAGTTATGATTACTTCAAGTTAGGGTTGTTGACTAATCCAAAACTAGGCATGTGAGACTAAAGAAAAGTTTGATGAAAATGCTAGTCTCTTGTTTTTAAAGTTAAGGAAGGTTTGCAGGAATGTGATCATATACACCAGGTCTATTACAGAACTACAAATCAGATTTGGATGATGAAATTGATGAGGGCTTTTGGTTGTGGTACATGTTGAGTACATGATTGAGACAAGTAGTTGATGAGTTGACGCACATACATGAGGTGTATAGTTGATGATGTTGGTACATATTGATGAGTCATAGTTGATGAGTAGTTGAAACATGATTGGTACATACTTGGTACATGGTTGGATGCACTTGTTTATGGTACAGGTGGATTACAGGTTGGTGCATGGTTGATGCACTTGTTTATGGTACAGGTTGATTACAGGTTGATGCATGGTTCAGATTTATTGGTACATGTTTACAGCGATATATCTCACAGTGATAGTGTGGCAGTGGTTCCATCATTATACTTCTACTTCAGGGTGGCAGTACGGGGCAAGGATAGGTGGTTGTAGCTAGAGAACATTGGGGGTTGTAGCCTCCTTCTGGTTGTAGCCAGAGAATTGGGGAGTTGGAGCTCCACTTAGGTTGTAGCCTGAGAAACTAGGGGGTTGGAGCCTCCTTCTAGTTGTAGCTAGAAAACAAAGGAAGTTGGTGCTTCCAATGAATGTAATTCTTCAAGACATATAAGAAAAAGCATTCTGTGGTTTTCTCTCGATTTGGGTTTCCACATAAAACACTGGTGTACTATGTATGTGTGTGATTGTTTATTTATTACTACTCATTATTGGATAATAATTCTAAATTTGATATAACATTTGAAGAAAATGATGATAATTACGCTATTACTGATTCACCCCCCCTTTCAGTAATCCAACAATTGGAATAAGAGCAGGTTCCTTCAAAAATCAGTTTAACCACTGAAAGGTAGATCATGGAGAGTACCAATGCGTATAAAAATGGAATACCACAATTTGATGGAAAGAAGTATTCTTTTTGGAGCATAAGGTTGAAGACATATATACAGGCATAGGGATTTCAAGTTTGGCAATCAATTGTAGATGGATACACAACACCAACATTTTCACCAACAAATGACAAATAAGTGAAACTCGGTGAGAATAATTCCAAAGCCATAAATGCACTTTTGAATGGTCTCAGTGATACGGTATTCACCAAAGTTGCACATTGTAAATCTGCTAAAGAGATTTAGGACAAGCTTCGAAATATTTATGAAGGAGATTCAAAAGTCAAACCAACAAATCTTGAAACTTATAGAGGTCAGTTCGAACAACTAAAAATGAAGGAAGATCAAGATATCACAACCTACTTCTTACGAGTCAATGAAATAGTGAATGCAATCATAGGATTGGGAGAAGAAATCAAAGAATCTGTAATTGTTCAAAAGGTACTAAGATCTCTTCCTATGGGATTCAACCCTAAGATATCAACACTAGAATAAATATCGGATCTAAACTCAATAAGCATGGACGAACCACATGGAATCTTCACAGCATATGAGATGAGAACTGAATAGGAAAATCCAGATGTAAAAGAAGCAGCCTTCAAAGCATCCAAAATATCAAAGCAATAGAAAAAGGAATAACAATAATATAGCAGCAGTAGCGACGTCTCGGAAGATGATGAATAAGTGGCCAACTTCGTCAAAAGACTGAACAAGGGAACCAATGGTAGGTACAAAGGTAAGCTTCCTTTAATTTGTTTTAATTGTGATGGTATTGGTCATTTTGATAACAAATGTCCTCATAAGAAAAAGAGAAATGATGAAGGTTACTCAAAAGGCAGACAAACATATAAAGGTAAAAGAACTACAAAGAAAGTTTTCAAGAAAAAAATTTGCACCAAAGAATACATCTCATCATCAGATGAAGATGACGTCAATGATAGTGAAACAGGGAGAGTTCTATTCATGGTAGTAGAAGACTCTGATAAAGAAGACTCCGAAGAAGAATATTAAGAAGCATATGAAGAAGAAATTGAAGAGGTAGAAGTTGACTTCCGAGAAGAATTAATGAGTGCCAGAGAAGTTATCAGAAGAGAAAAGAAGAAAAACAAGAAACTGTTGGACACACCTACCACACTTAGAGGGGGGTCAATGAGTGTGGGGCTCTTTTTCCCAAAACTTCCATATTGTACAAAACCTCATCAATTAACATTCAACATTTATTCATTACCCACTGTTGTCATTTATAACCAGTTAGATGTAGGCACATATCAACAACATATATCAACAATATATCATCAACAAGTCATCATCACAATGGACACAAAAAACACAAGATGTATGTGCAATTTTCTTTTTATTACGGACTACAGTCCTTGGGGTTTATCAGCAACAACTGAATAGAGTACAACTCTACAAGAGCACCAGCTCTATATGCAAGACTCAACTTACATTCTCAGCACCAACTGAGATAAGGCAACAATCCTCAATGGATATCAATCTGTCAATAGGTACGTGACCTGTCAGTAGTGCAACTTGTGTGTGTACACTCCCTGGCTCACTACAACCCATGTGTGAATGTGGCCAGTGTATGATGTAACAAGCGTATGCTTCTAAGAAACTAGGGTTTTGATTTGCTTCACATGCTCAGATCCTCTGCAATCTACAATCACTTTCTCTTCTGTCTTCCACTGTCCAAACTGACCCACAACCAGTCATAACACATCCAAGCTCTCCAATAGCTTGCTCATGCTCCATAATAAATCAATATGAATGTTATCTCAATCATGTATAAATAAATAGTATACCATAGCAATCATGTCACTACTGAATCACAAGAGTGTTGCTCACTCCATCCACCAAATCAACCAAATTGAGCCACATCATAGAATCCATACCAAGAATTCCCTAAGCATTCACAACATATCAAACAATAACATCTATCAAGAAAATAATGTAACCATATCAGTGTCTTAGTGATAGATTTAAGGCCATAGAATGTAGATCTGGAACCTGCCTCATCATCAAAGAGCTTGGCACTAGCTCAAACACAAATCTCCATGAGGTTATTTAGTCCATGCTCCTTGTACACAGTCAGCCCGCTTGTACACTCACCCTATACATAGCCAACCCATGTTGACATGCATCCTATACACAAACAGCTCGTGTGGGCATTAGAAAATAGGGTTTTCTGTGAATCCGAGACTTTTGCCGTCAAGATCTCCAACATTGCCAAAACTTTGATGCGTCCATGAGATCTTCCTCTTTCTCTCTTCCTTAGAATAGATCTTCAATCATGCTCAAGAAATCCACACCAATAATATTCTCTCACAAGAATCTCTCCATCAATACTCCACCAGATATTCACATGAAGCTCTTCATTCATCCACAAAAGGGATTCTCATGTATGCACTTTTTACAAGAGATCCTAGCTTCTTATTTATACTTTCATCTTCTAGGTCACTTAACCCATTTTTAGGTTACTTAACCCATTTCTAGGTCACTTAACCTATTTTCCTTATTTTAGGGTTAACCACTTTCCATGAATAGAAAGTTCTTCAATACTTTATCATTTAAATATTCCTTCTTGATTTTGTCACTTCATTTTATCATTTAAATAATCTTTCTTGATTTTGTCACATTACTTTATCATATAAATAATGATTTCTTCTTTTCAAGCACTTTGACCTCTTTGACCTTTTGGGGCTTCAAGCCATCCTATGGGGGTCCTTCAACTTCGTAGAGCCATAACTCTCAAACCGTGAGGAGTTATGTGACATTCCACATACCACCAGAAATGGCATGTCAAGCACTATCCATCTAGTATAGTTTCACCAACAATTTCATTGATCTTCATCTCATTATTCCACATACAAGCATGGGTCCTCCAACCTTTCTCCTAGGATAACTCAATCCATAAAGCATCTTCCCGTGAAGGCTTTCACCATAAGGGGACCACTTTGGAGTTCATCCACTTGTGAACCTTATCAACCATGATAAGACAATAATGATTCATCTTTGCATCAATTCACCACTACATCATATATATAAATTATGCATCATGTATCAATGACAACTCATTGATCCATCTTCATCAATGCATCATACTAATGATCCATCTTTATCAATTGGTTTCCACTTGGACATATATCATTCTCATCAAGGGAATCATATCAATGATCCATCTTTATCAATATATCACTCTCATCAAGGGCATCATATCAATCAATTACTTGACATCAATGAATCACATCAATCAAACCAAACCATTTACATCAATGACATATGATCCAACAATCTCCCAATTAATCAAACCATTGGCATCAATGAGAAGCCATTGGCATAAATGACAACATGATCCAACAATATCCCCCTTTGGCATTGATGGAAATACCAACATTGATGTCAACTCCAATTACCAATTATTGATGTCAACATGTAGACAAGGCATGCTCTTCATCAATAATCAATGTGACTATCTCTCCACATCAATCTCTCCCATCAATAGACATCAATCACATCAATGTGATTATCTCTCCCCCTTTGACATCAATGGAAAAGAGCCATTCTCATCTTGGGGCCGCTCCCCTTGCTTGAACTCTCCTTGGGGCTGCTCCCCCTGTCTGGTTGTTGATGAATAATCTCTCCCCTTTTGAACAAGGGATATCAATCTGATGTAATGCTGAAAACACATGGAACATACTCCCCCTGTGACCATCGCTCTTCCTGGAATTATGCCTCTGTGCTCTTTCTTCAAATATAGGTATCTTTTCTAGGTATGCATCTGATAAATATCTCCTCCTAGAATCATGGGAAGAAGAATGACTCCCCCTAAGGGTATGTCTCCCCCTATCTTCTCTACAAGATGAACAATATGCTACCATATGATGATCCTTGGACCTGTTCATG
>ML795780.1:165369-176540 GCA_009831015.1 Picea engelmannii
CATCATAAGATATATCAATGAAACTTCAAAAAGTACCAGCCATGTACTCCAATAGATCAGCATCAAACCATACTCATGGGTTAGTGCCATGCACCCAAGATTTATTTTTATTATACCATTGTGTGATCTCACCATGAAAACCTACAGAAACCAGTGTCAGAACCTGCAATAAACAATGTCAAACCCTAGAATACTGAGTTATACCATCACATCAAACTCCAAGCCATGTGCATTTCCTTTTTCCCAAGGCTTTACAATAGACACGCGGCCTGCTGCACAACTGAGCGCATGTGTATGCGACCTATTCAAGGTCAGTACGTGTGTACACACGAATGTCACCAATGTTACCTACGTGTGCCTTAGTAAATGACACATTTGAACTTCCCTTCAATCTTTCATTCTGATCTGGATGCTCTGTCTTCTTCACCCACTTCTGTAGATGACCCTTCTCTTCAGAACTTGAACTCTGAGTATCCATATTTTCAAAGATGTCTCCCTTTCTTACTTCATTCCTTCTTCTAGCCATTCTATGTGAAGTCCTCATCATGGACTTTCTTCTTGTGTTCTAGCACTCCTAGGATTTGTGGCCAAATCCACTACAGCTGTAGCATCTCATAAAGTTACAGTGAACAACAATATGTCCTACTTGATCACATCTCCAACACCTTGTGGTGTTATAGAATCTTCCATTATATCTCCTTTCATAAGATCTACATTCAAAATCTTTGTGACCATATCCATTACATGAATAACAATGCCCATGAAAAATACTTTCATACCTTTGCTTTGGTGTCCCAAAATTGGCTTCTTGATGTCTTCCTTGCTTTGTTTTTTTGAAATTTTATTTGCCTTGTGTAGATGGTTGTTTTGCAAAATTGTCTTCCTTCTTTGATGGACTTACCTCATGCTTCTTTGAGGTGCTTGCTTCAGCATGTTTATCTTCTCCTTTGTATCCAAGACCTGATTTATCACATGATGGTCTTTGACTTTCCAAGATCTCATCCAAGATTCATGAGCTATTCAAGAATTTGTTTGACTTCTCTACCTTCTTTCTAAGGTCAACAATTTCAGCTTCTAACTTACAACGTGACTCTTCTTTTTCATTGATTTGATTCTTCAATAGTTCCTCTATTCTTTTGGATTCTGTTAGCACTTGGTAAATTTCCTAGGAGTTGAAAAAGAAGAAATCTACAAAGGTAACTTTATCCAACCGCTTTTAAAGCTGGGATCTAGCCCTTCCAGCTTTAGAGAGGGATCTCTCTATATGATTTAGCTTTGTTTTTAATTCAGATATTAGGCTAGGTAAAGAAAACTATGGGTTTTTTTGTCAAAGTGCTTTTGAATTGGTTGAGACAGTCTACACATCTATTGGGCTATGGGGTCTGTTTTTAATTAAATATGAGATACAACCAACAACGACAAAAGAAGACTTCTACAGGGCGAGATAATATACTCACGGGATCTTTTAGTAGCTTAAATGATGGATAGAAGAAAAGATAAGAAAGATAAATTCAACTAAGAAGCAGTTAAGAATTTCTTAATTGAAAACATCAGAAGATAAACATTTAAAATATTTAGAATCGGAAATAGGGTATCTAAGATAAATCGTGCAACATACGTTACTCTTAAAGATTAGTTTCATAAAACAATATGATCACAAAGCAAAAAAAACATTCAACTTAGGAAATCAACATCACCAGTGAATACACGCAAGAATCCTGTAAAGTGCCTCCTTTTAATAATGGCAGATCTCTTCAAAAATAGTACAGTCTGATAGCGATAGGGTGTGCGAATCAACAACCCTCAATACTTCAGAAAGTGAAGTATTTATAATTCAAATTACAACCGTTCCTGTCATAACTAATCTGGACGTTCTAATTCTATTTTTAGACTAACTAATTTAACTAATCAAAACTACTTGATGACTTGGTACAACTGCATGCGGAATTTCTGGGGTAGGCCATTGGTGAGGTTCCTGCACAACCTCTTCTGATTGGATAGGTGACTAGACCTGAACAACTCATCTGCTAATCGAGCAGATCGCATACTTCCTCCCATCTGAGATGACTAGGCACCGTGACTTTGAGCAGTCTCTGATACACTTCATCCATTTCCGTATATTTAGCAAATGTGGGCTTTGTGAGGAATATGTATCGAATCTCATGTTGGATACTGATGTCCAACTAAAGGGCATCCATGAATGCTTTGCCAGTGATGCTCCCTTGTATGCCAACAAACTTCGAACTGTCTTTAGACACTTCGGACAATCTCTTTTTGTAATCTGGGAGTGTCATCATTTTATCATTAATAACCTTAAGACTGGGGAGACCTTTCTTCTGGAGAACCTCGATCTTGTTGAAGAACCTTTGTACTCCTTGGTCCATGACCTTAACCTTTTCTTCCAGCTGAAGCATTAGACTTCTCTTGGTTAAAACCCTTTTTACCTCAAGTATGGTCTCTGTTCTGTCCTCGATCTTTAGTTCTTCTAATTCTTCTCTGGTCTTGGAATTTAGGAACCTGATGATCTCATTTGCTTGTGTTGACATGTCTCCCAATTCTACTCTAATCTTCTCAATGGCTTGTTTGCTCCTCTGGACAAACTCATTTTTCTCAAACATAATTTGGATCATTGGCCATATCTCATTTATGGACTTTATGATGTATGTCCATACATTCTCTTTGACCTTAGCCAAAGTCTTCCCTGCCACTGTTTTCTTTTGGAGCTGCTGTAACTCCTTCTTGAGCTGTTTAGTTACCTGCTTTTCTTTGGATAGGCTTGTCTGGAAGGAAGTTTTGAGCTCTTGGAGGTTCTCAACTTCTTTCTTAAGTCTGCTGATTTCTATCTCTTACAGGTTCATCTTCTCCATGGATTTAGCAAGGTCTGATGTCCCTTCATGTGGTGACATGGGTGTTGCAGATGGGATTGTTGTCACTGCTACTGTGCTTGCTCCTGAGATAGGAATGGCACTCAATGGAATGACTTCCATTGGCTTCATCTACTCCTTCTCTTTAGTAATCTTTCCATCTCAGCCTCCATCTCTTTGAGTTGTGCATTCTGCTCCATGATCAGCTTGAGCATTTCGTCCTTCTCGCCTTCCTTCTCTGCTAACTCCTTAGCCTGTGAGTCTTCTGTGGGCGGGAGTTTCAACTATTTCCTCAAGGAAGCGATGTCTGCATTATTTTTCTTTATCATTTCCTTTGCAGCTTTGACATTCGAAGGATCGTAGCTAATATTGAGGACCAACTCCTCCAAATTTTTGATTCTGTTGTCCTTCGCGAAAGAAGATATCTTCTCCAGCTTGAGCTACGTTTGAGCATTGTTCAATGATACCTGAAATTTTGCTGCAGAAGCTGAAGCATGTGCCAATGTGTGGAAAACCATCTTGCCTATTTGTTTGTGCAGATCCATCTGATCTACTGGGTGCACGTCCTTCACTTGGAATTCAAAAGTGGCCCTCTTGTAGTCTGAGATCACCTTGGGATCCGATACCTGCGCTTGGAGGTAGGCCATGTGCATCCTACCCTTTTCTGTGTCAAATGAAGACAGTAGCCTGTGCTGTGCAATTGACGAATGCTTTCGAAACTGGGCGTAAGTACTGCTGGTGAGGGTTTGATTCCTTTTCTTGATCAACTCGTACTTCTCGAAAATGCCCAACTTGGGCTCAGTCTTGCCTGGCTGAGTGTCCAGGGGAGAATATGTGGATTTCTTCGGTACTGCTAGGGTGATTTCTTTATGCTGGCTCAAAGTAAAAGATGGAATGACAGGATTGGTTACTGTGGTAGGAGGAACTTCTAATTCTCTAGTTGGACCGGGAACTGTGGTTGTTTTGGGCCTCTTAGTATGCAACTAGAACTCTTTGGACGACACCTCCGTGACAGGTGGAGATGATTCTTGTCGAGGCCTCGTTTCTTGTCTGACCTGTGGTGTATCAGTTGGTGCTACAGTGATCGGGGGAACCTGCTGTTCCACTTTGATCAAGGTGCCAGACACCCACACCGTCTGATTGGCAAATTTTTTGATCTCGGGCTTGGACTCATGCACATACGAGATGTTTTTATTTTTCACCCGCATTTCTGAAATGATCCCGCATGGATCATAGTGCCATGGGAAGCTTAAGAAAAACTTCATCTCTCTCAGCATCTAGTCTGCTTCTTCTCCGGCGCCACGACTGTTGCAGATGAAAGAGCCTATCTGCCCCTTGATGCGCAGCTGCTGCTTTTTCTTCAATGAGACGAAATGAATGTCATCTGAATTCATGATCTGTCTAATATACTCTAATGCAAAGATTCTTACCGGCACGTACTTTGGCAGCTTGTAGGGTGCCAATTCGCACCCGAAAACTCTGATCTCAGTGTGGTTTTGGTACAGGTACCAGTCCCCTGTCTTTGCGTTGTCTGAGAGATGAAAAATTCTCTAGACTTCGTCGTTTATTCGTGGCTCAGGCCTGCCACTCAACATGCTTACCACCAGGTGATAGAAACGATCTATGAAAGCCTTGAAGCTATACTCTATGGAGTTATGCTTCAGCAAAGAGGTCCATGCAGTGACTGGATGAGGCCTTCCATCTGCATCCATCTTCTGCATGGAAAAACTGAATTTGTCTGCCAAAGTAAACAAACATGTATGCCAATATAGATGAATATCTGAACATACCCTCTATGCCAAAATTCACGAACTGTTCGTGAATATTGTCGGCCAAGAAAGTGTTGTAATCAAACTGTGTTGTGGGTTTTTCATCATTGGAGAAAATGGATAGAAAACCCTGGATGGGATCATCTACCCACTGGTCGGAATAGTAACCTAATAGGGCACAAAGGGATGAAATGATTTGGTTTTCCTTGGTGGAGAACATGGATGATGGGTAAGGGGGATTTGTGGAAGGGAATTGAGCGGAGGTGGGAAGGAAAAGCTCGAAAATTTGAGCTCTTTGGGGAAAATTCATCTTCTGATAAAGCTCGGTAAGGATTTCTAGGTTGAAAGGAGACACAGACTCAGCACGGGGAATTTGCATCATCTAGTCTATGTCTTCAGGAGTGATGAGGAACAGGGTGTCTCCGGATGAGGATATGACGGATCTTTGTTCAGGAATATAGTGAGCTTGGCATTTCAGCGCGAATTCGGGAAAATGATGTATCTAGGGAAAAAGGTAAAGGGGCAAATTGGACTCCCAAAGTCCAATTTCATCGCTCTGGTCCAAGAACACCTCCCGGAGCCATGACTGGAGGTCTGAAAAATTGAAGTCACAAATGGTATCTGCAATCAATCTGTCTTTATCGACCAATGAGATTTTATCCAGGTCGATAGGAGGAGGAAGAAAATGATTCTCTTCTCCTTTTGCTGGTCTTGGCTTTGGCACCATCTCTGCAACAATACCTGCAATAAACACTATGTTAGTGGGGTCGACTGACTATGGATGAAGGTGACGGAAAAACAATGGAGGTGTAAGAGGTAAAATTTCTGGTGCGATGGACGAATAGTGAATGAAGGGGGAAAACGGTAGTTTTATTTAAAACTGGGGTCGGTTGGGCACGGGAGACAGGTCAGCAGGACAATGGGTAGGTTATCCCATAATAAATGGACAACAGGCCACTTGGGGGTGAGATGGCAGGTGACGTTGGTCAAAACATACAGATGGGTGATGTGGAGGCTAGGGATTGGAGGTAAGAGTCGCAATAGGGGGCCGGTCATGAGTGGAAAAGGTAGGGACTAACAGTAGGGACTGACAGCGGTTATGGGATGGGACATATCTTGGGAACAAGCGGAACAAGTGGCATCAATGGAAGATGACGTCCCTGAGTGATGGAGGCTGTTAGATGGCATATGGTGAAAAGACTTCGGGACCAATAGATTTATGCCATATATGACAAGGGGCCCACCGGAGAGAATATCCATTCCAGACCCCCCCCCTCTTGATTAAAAACAGAACATCAGGGGGGATTCGAAAAACTTTTTAGACTGTTGATCTGCGTGCCTGTTTCTAGGCCACAGATCTTAGCGTGCTCTTTAATACTCATTTCGGACCCCCCCCCTCCATTAAAGGCAGAATGGACGGGGGGGTCCAGAATCAAATCTGGACCACGGATTCACACTCTCGTTTCTGGACCGTCCAGATCTGCGCAAAACTTATCACCGATTCCGGACCCCCCCCGGTTAAAAGCAGAACGGTTGGGGGGGTCCGAAAAGCTTTGTGAGCTGTAGATCTGAGTGCCGCGATCTAGAACGTCATAAAGTGCAGGAAGCATAAACTGGGAGCAGAGAACACATGTGTTGGGAAAACTTAGGATAAGTGCATTTTATGGGTTTTTTCCCCAAATTTCAAAAGACACCACCACGGGGTTTCGAACAAACATCTTTTAAGCATTAGGAACATGATGAAATCTTGACCTCTAGCTGGTTTTATTGGAATGGAGCAAATGAAGTGACTAACCTACATGATAACCTATCTTTCTAGGACAATTAACCCAGATTAAACTATTGGGTTAAGAAATTACTCTACCTTAGGGCTATCTGACCAGGATTAGACAGTCTGGTCAGATTTATTCACTAATCTAACCTAAGGGCTATCTGACCAGGATTAGACAGTCTGGTCAGATTTATTCACTAATCCTATCAACATTAAATTTAAAAAGAACTTGGCCATGCTTGAAAGGTATGGCCAAGTCACTATTATTGCATGGGGCTTTCATTTCCATTCTTTTATGCCCTCTTTTTCTTTTTTCTTTTTTTTTCTCAAATTATTTGCAGAATGAAAAATCATTTGTCAAAAAAAACACTAGATATAGATAATACCCAGTCACCAGTTGATTTCCATAATTTGTGGGGTGATAACAGATTCTTCAATTTCGGTCTTGAGATGGACAATAGTTTCTAAACTTTTACTAATCTCATCATCTATATTCATGTCTTCTTTTCCATTCTTTAGTCTTTTGATCTCTTCTTCCTTTTCTTCTAATTTAGGACTCTCTTCTTGTTCTTTGAGCATTCCTTTTAACTTCAAGATGTGCCTTTGACTCCTCCTAAGAAACTTCTTAGTGTTATCCGAAAGATAGTTATAGTGTGTATAAAAATGATCACTCCTATACATATATAAACCCTCTTCAATTTCCTTTTGAAGTTTTAATAGATTTCCTTCTATTCTTTTCATGGGATAAATACCATCAAACTTTACACAAACTATATCTACATCTTATTCTTCACTTGTAGAGAAAAATTCATCATCATCATCATTGCATTCAAGGGCTTTAGAGTGTTCTTTACCTTCATTTGAAATATCCTCATGATCTTACTTTTTGCCAATATCAACACATACTTCTTTGCCTTCATTTGAAATGTCTTCAAGATCTTCCTTTTTGCCAACATCAACACATACTTCTTTTCCTTCATCTTCAATATCTTCCTTTGTGCTATCATCACTTGATTCTTTATCTTCACTTGAAATGCTTTCAAAATCACATTTAGAAATAATGCATTCAAGAGTTTTTGATGATTCTTTACCTTTGATGATCTTGATGTAGTGGTCTTCAATTTCTTCTTTCTCTTCCTTGCTTTGATATGTCTCCTCTAGCTTCAGCCATTGATATGCTCCCTTTGATAGGGCTTGAGAGTCCACTAAGAATGGTCTTGAGAGCCAATGCATCATTCTTCTTTCCTTCCCTTTGAGCTGCAAACTTTGACTTATTCTTCAATGGAGCATATCCACCAATGGTTACCTTCCAAATAGTTGCTTCCATTGTCTTCAAATACACTCTCATCTCTATTCTCCAAGTAGAATAGTTTTCCTCATCAAGGATTGGAACTTCATCATCCATTTATGTGTCTATGGATCTCCTTCAAGTTTGTTAAGGCTTGTAGTGAAGGCCCGATCTGATACCAATTGTTGGACACACCTACCACACTTAGAGGGGGTGTGAATGAGTGTGGGGCTCTTTTTCCCAAAACATCCCTTTTGCACATAAACTCATCAATTAGCATTCAAAATTTATTCATTACCCATTGTTGTCATTTATAACCAGTTAGATGTAGGCACATATCAACAACATATATCAACAATATATCATCAACAAGTCATCATCACAATGGACATAAAGAACACAAGATGTATGTACAATTTTATTTTTATTACAGACTACAATCCTTGGGGTTTATCAGCAACAACTGAATAGAGTAGAAATCTACAAGAGCACCAGCTCTATATGCAAGACTCAGCTTACATTCTAAGCACCAATTGAGATGAGGCAACAATCCTCAACAGATATCAATTTGTCAATAGGTACGTGACCTGTCAGTAGTGCAGCCCGCATGTGTACGCTCGCTGGCTCACTACAGCCCATGTTTGAACACGGCCAGTGTATGATGTAACAAGCGTATGCTTCTGAGCAGCTAGGGTTTTTCTTTGCTTCACATACTTAGATCCTCTGCCACCTGCAATCACTTTCTCTTTTGTCTTCCACTGTCCAAACTGACCCACAGCCAGTCACAACACATCCAAGCTCTCCAATAGCTTGCTCATGCTCCATAATAAATCAATATGAATGTTATCTCAATCATGTATAAATAACTAGTATACCATAGCAATCATGTCACTACTGAATCACAAGACTGCTTCTCACTCCATCCACCAAATCAACCAAATTGAACCACATCTAAGAAGCCATACCAAGAATTCCCTAAGCATTCAAAACATATCAAACAATAGAATCTATCAAGACAATAATGTAACCATACCAGTGTCTTAGTGATAGATTTGAGGCCATAGAATGCAGATCTAGAACTTGCCTCATCATCCAAGAGCTTGGCACCAGCTCAAACACAAATCTCCATGAGGTTATTCAGTCCACGCTCCCTGTACACAGTCAGCCCACATGTACACTCACCCTATACACAACCAGCCCATGTGTACACACACCCTATACACAGACATCCCACGTGGGCATCATAAAATAGGATTTTCTGTGAATCCGAGACTTTTTCCGTCAAGATCTCCGACATTGCTGAAACTTTTTTGCATCCATGAGATCCTCCTCTCGCTCTCTTCCTCAGAGTAGATCTTCAATCATGCTCAAGAGATCCACAGCAATAAGATTCTCTCACAAGAAGCTCTCCATCAATACTCCACTAGATATTCACATGAATCTCTTCATTCATCCACAAAAGGGATTCTCACATATGTACTTTTTACAAGAGATCCTAGCTTCTTATTTATACTTTCATCTTCTAGGTCACTTAACCCATTTTTAGGTTACTTAACCCATTTCTAGGTCACTTAACCTATTTTCCTTATTTTAGGGTTAACCACGTTTCATGAATAGAAAGTTCTTCAATACTTTATCATTTAAATATTCCTTCTTGATTTTGTCACTTCATTTTATCATTTAAATAATCGTTCTTGATTTTGTCACTTTACTTTATCATATAAATAATGATTTCTTCTTTTCAATCACTTTGACCTTTTGGGGCTTCAAGCCATCATATGGGGGTCCTTCAACTTTGTAGAGACATAACTCGCAAACCGTGAGGATTTATGTGGCATTCCACATACCACCAGAAATGGCATGTCAAGCACTATCCATCTAGGATAGTTTCACCAACAAATTCATTGATCTTCATCTCATTATTCCACATACAAGCATGGGTCCTCCAGCTGTTCTCCTAGGATAACTCAATCCGTAAAGCGTCTTCCTATGAGGGATTTCACCATAAGGGGACCACTTTGGAGTTCATCCACTTGTGCACCTTATCAACCATGATAAGACAATAATGATTCATCTTTGCATCAATTCACCACTGGATCGTATATATAAACTATGCATCATGTATCAATGACAACTCATTGATCCATCTTCATCAATGCACAATACTAATGATCCATCTTTATCAATTGGTTTCCACTTGGACATATATCATTCTCATCAAGGGCATCATATCAATGATCCATATTTATCAATATATTACTCTCATCAAGGGCATAATATCAATCAATTACTTGACAACAATCAATGACATCAATCAAACCAAACCATTTACATCAATGACACATGATCCAACAATCTCCCAAATAATCAAACCATTGGCATCAATGACAACATGATCCAACAAAAATTACAAGTAGAACTAGATAAGAAAAAAGGCACTCAAGAACTAGAACAAATGATCACAAAATTGAAGGTTCAAATAGAAAAAGATAAAATAATTGAAGAAGCACTCAAAGAATAGCTAGAAGGAAAGGACATGGATAAGAAAGCAAGACTAGTATAGCAATGAAGAATGCACAGTCGCTCTACAAGCTAAACAAAAGAAACGTGGTTGGTATGTTGATAGTGGATATTCAAAACACATGACAGGTGATAGAGACAATTTTCTTACATTACGAAATGAAAGAGATGGATCAATCTCCTTTGGAAATGATGATTCATCCAAAATCATTGGAAAAGGCACAGTCCGAATTGGGAACAAGAATGAAAAGGTAGAAAATGTTCTACTAGTAGAATATATGAAACCTAATATTTTAAGTGTGAGTCAAATGTGTGACCAAGGTCATAAAGTTACTTTCGATTCACAAAAGTGTGAGATAAGAAAAGAAAGTTCAGGGAAATTGGTCGCTACAGTTGCAATAACTTCAAGAAACATTGATCCAGGTGGATATCGGTGGCCACCCACCTTTTCCGACTGGCTCAAAATAGTTTTCTGGCAATTTTGGCAATTTACTATTTTTAGCAGGTTTAACTTCCGGGGCCATTTTGAGGGCCTAAATGAAGTTTTTTTGAGTTCGAGGTGCTCAATGATAGCCAAATTCATTATTGAGCCCCCAAAATGAATCTCCTCGACGATACCTTTCCAACGAGCTATCACACGCCTAAAACAGAGATCGTATGCAAAAGTTACGACCCCGAGAAGTTGATGTACTAACTTACCCAAACGGGGCCCACATGACTTTTGGCGCTTCATCTCCTAGGGTTAGGTTTTTGGATGTCTATGACTTTTGGCATTCTCGTCTATTGTAAAAAGGCCTCTAGAGCCTCATTTTAATTATCTTCTCACGGATGCGAGTAGCAGCCACATCTCTTCTCAGAGATAAGCTACCAGCGCCCTAGCTAGTTTATTTACATTATGTCTGTAAGCATATTTCAGTCATTTGTTATTAATGAAATGAAGTCTTATTTCCGCTGCATCT
>ML795780.1:180835-194598 GCA_009831015.1 Picea engelmannii
CCCCGGGAAGTTGATGTACTAACTTACCCAAACGGGGCCCACATGACTTTTGGTGCTTCATCTCCTAGGGTTAGGTTTTTGGATGTCTATGACTTTTGGCATTCTCATCTATTGTAAAAAGGCCTCTAGAGCCTCATTGTAATTATCTTCTCACGGATGTGAGTAGCAGCCACATCTTTTCTCAGAGATAAGCTACCAGCGCCCTAGCTAGTTTATTTACATTCTGTCTGTAAGCATATTTCAGTCATTTGTTATTAACGAAACAAAGTCTTATTTCCGCTGCATCTCTGCGTTTATGTGTATTTATGTATTTCATTGTGTTCCTACATAAATCCGGATCAAACATATATGTGTTAAGAGAAATTGGAAATGAAAAGTGTTGTCTAGGAAAGGAAGATGAAAGTTGGCTATGGAACAAAAGAATGGGTCACATGCATTTTGATAACCTTGTCAAAGTCAGCAAAAGAGAAGCAATCAAAGAAATTCCCCAGATCACGAAACCAACCAACACTTTATGAAAGCATTTCCAACAAGGAAAGCAAACAAAGACCAGGTTCAAATCAAAGGAATATTCAACAACAAAACCACTGGAAATTGTGCATACTGATCTAGTTGGACCAACTACAACAAAATGATTAAAAGGTGAGAGATACTTTATGTTATTAGTTGATGATTATACAAGAATGACCGCAGTTTTCTTTCTCAAGAACAAATCAGAAGCTTTTGAAAATTTCAAGATCTACAAGGAAATGGTTGAAAATGAGATGGATTCAAAAATCAAATGCTTAAGATCGGATAATGGAGGAGAATTCATCTCAAATGAATTTATGGACTACTGCAACAATCGTGGAATAAAAAGGGAATTCTTCGTCACTAGGACACCTCAAAAGAATGGAGTTTTTGAAAGAAAGAACAGGACAATACAAGAAATGGCTCGAGCAATGATAATGGATTCAAAGTTGACAGATATTTTTTGGACACAGGTAGTGCATATAGCAGTTCACATTCAAAACATAGTAATGCTCAGAAACAACACTGATAAAACTGACTACGAGTTATGGAAAGGAAGACCATCAAATGTGAAGAACTTCAAAGTTTTTGGAAGCAAATGCTACATCAAAAGAGAAGATGGTAGAATGGGAAAGTTTGACTCTCGTGTGGACAAATGAATAGTTGTTGGTTACTCAAGTACAAGGAACACATATAAGTGTTACAATCTAAGATTAAACAAAGTTTTGGAAAGCATCAATGTAACAATTGATGAAATAGGTAGACCAAAATCAAAGAAAGAAGAAAACAAATCAATGGAACAACTTTTTGAAGAAGAAGATGAAGAGAATCCGACAAAAGTAGAAGAGCAAGTTCAACAAGTATCTCCAAAGACACCTAGAAAATGAGTACAGAAGAATCATCCTGCAGATCAGATTATTGGAAATAAAGATGCAGGAGTTGAGACTAGAAGAAAAATCCGTTCACCAGAACAAACACACCTAGCACTCTTATCTACAGTTGAACCAAAATGTTTTGAAGAAGCCAACAAGGATGAATTTTGGAATAAGGCCATGGATGAAGAATTGGATCAAATAGAGAAAAATGACTCTTGGGAATTGGTTCCAAGACCAAAGAATAAGAATGTGATCGGCACAAAATGGGTTTTCAGGAATAAATTGAATGAAGATGGATAGGTTACAAGGAACAAAGGTAGATTGGTATGTAAAGGATATGCACAGATTGAAGGAATCGAATTTGAAGAGACGTTTGCCCCAGTTGCTAGAATGGAAGCAATCTGTTTGCTTTTAGCTTATGCATGCTCCAAAAATGTTAAAGTATATCAGATGGACGTAAAATCAACTTTTCTGAATGGGAAAATTGAAGAAGAAGTCTACATTGAACGACCAGAAGGATTTCAGTTGTCAGAGAACACAGACTATGTGTGTAAATTAAAGAAGGCCTTGTATGGTGTTTTATCACTAAAATTTCGTCCGCAAATGGTTATAAGAATTCAACATCGTCAAACAATTATGAGGTCACCCATAGACCAAAATTACCACAAAAGCATTTTTAAAGGGTCAAAAACTATACAGTTAGTGACAAAATTAAAGGGCGCTATGAATACATAGGGCACACGTGCACATGCACAAAACATAAACACAGGAATTGCGCACATGTGCACGATGCACGACTATTGTCACAAAAAGCTACACACCTGAGAAATGACGCATTTATGAGAGTGGTCGGCCTCCCAACCACTTTTGGTTCAGCTTCTAAGTTGATTTGACATCAAATCTGGACTGGATTCAACTGAGTGGCTGGTCAAAGACCTAGAAATGCCCTAATTAGCCTCTTTACACACTACAAACTAGTTGGACAATACCTCAAAGAAATGTTATAAAAAGGCCATGGATGCATTTCATTTTTCAAGGAATTCAATAGCAAAGTTATGCTACCACTATTCTCTTGAGGAATTCTCTATTCCCATCAAGAGTATACTAGCATCATTACATTGGGCAATCCATCTCACCCCTTGAGTGGATTAGCAAAGAATTCTTTCACCATTTTCATTTTCAAAGTTGTAAGAAGAGCTTATTTGTGGGGGTCCAAGAGCCCTCCCTTGGAGGAAGAAGGGACTCATAGTCCTCTTTCTTCTCGGTGTTTTCTTTCACCAATATTAGCCTTACCATTGGTGAAATGGGTCTCATTGTTTCTTTTGTCCTTATGTCCCTATGCTCATTAATTTAGTTGTTGTTTTATTTCTTAGTTTAATTCTTAGTTGTTCTTTTATATTTCTTTCTCTAACTCTTTTCCTTGCAGCTGTCCTTCTTAGCAAACCCAACTAAGCTTGCAAGCACCTCTATTTTGCTCACTAAGGTGATGAAAGAGGTGCAACAGATTGGCAACTCCACCGGGGAAAGGTATCAATTTCCTACCCCATTTGGGTTTTTCTAGCTCTTCTTTTGGTTTATTTAACTTGCAGGTGCATTAACCGACCTAAGTTGACATGCAAATCATCCAATTCCAAGTTGAATTGAGAGAATTCCATCCAGAATTTTCATTCACGGTCGTGTTTCATCCGTGCGTGGTTTTTTTGGCCCATAGACGTGCATCGTGTGCACATGTACCTAAGTCATAGTTCTGTTCTGTGCACCTGCGCCCATTAGCTCGTTTCAGTCTGCGCACATGTGCTCAGTACGCCTCTATATTCACTGAGACCCACACACCTGTGCAAAAAATACACATTGTAAGGTTTTTTTTGAGATTTGGGGAAGGCCCTTAGCCTCCTTAAAAGTGATTTCATGCATGTTTTAAGCTGCACCACACTTAGTCCCCTCTTCATATAAAGGGATTAGTCAAAACACATAGGCACTTAGGAGGTTTAAAATCATTATTTCCTCTTTTGCTTTCATTTTTCCACATGGATGGCTTGCTTTGACTAAAAATATAAGTTGAAAATCATTTGCAATCACATCTAACTTACATTGGGACTAGAAGTTAGATAACAATCGCTTAGTATGCTCTTCTCTCGCGCTTCCAAGCGACCTTGAGAATCAGAAAAAGATTGTGGGACAATTTCATCTCCCTTAAGAAGATTAAAAACTTTAGGAGAGGACAACAACCCTTCTTGGGACTCCTCTTAGTTTATTTTTCAAACACATATTAATATTGTAATGGGACCATACATGCCCACATGCCACAAAGATAAGATAGTGTTGTAATTTGCTTTCTTAGATTAAATCACTAGGGAAGTTTAAAGGTTTTGTAACGGGCCCATACATGCCCACATGATCACAATCTAGGATAGTTTCAAAGCTTTTTTTAGATTACATCACAATAGGGAGTTAAAGGAACAGTAACGGACCCACATGTCCACATGCTAGCTTCCTAGGGACTTTTGAATTATGTAAGGTTGTACCAAAGGCACTTAGTTAATTAGGTAATCAACACTTGTAAAGGACCAAGCGAAGTCTACATGCAGTAAGATGACACCTAATTCATTAAAAAATTGGCACACTTTCACTCATTCACACACAAAATTAACTTATCACTCACATAGTTTCTTCTTGAAACGTGGAGGTCAAAGTAAGTTTCCTCCAAAGGGATTCCGAAACACCCCACCCTTTTCTTGATGAAACTATCCACTCCCATTTAATTTCAACGAGGTTGGTTCACACCCCCAACCTCCCAAACAAATACATCTAATTTTTTTTCTAAAAACTCAGTAAGTTTTCCTCCACAGGAGGTGCCAAAATAATTTTTTTAGTCTAGGTAGGATTTCGGGGATAGGCATCCAAATAACTCCCCATTATCTGGTTCTCTCATCATCAAAACAATAGAAGTTGTCAAATAGGGAACTGAAAATCCTCCAAGTCAAGTGTTCCTAACACCATAAAGCAGGGAGATGCCCATGAAGGGTTGAAGGCCAAGGTTTGGTTGTTTTGTGCATCCCCCCTTGAGGCACCCACCTCTTGAATGGGATCCAGCCCATGACCCATTTCTTAGGTCGAAAATCTAAATGCCACACTTTGACCGAGGTACCTAGTGACCAAATTTTAGGACATCTACCCAGGTAGCAATTGTGGGCTGCAATTGCACCTTGATTGGATTTTGTGTGGCTATTGGGAAATATCACCAGCTCTTTTGGGATATGCCCCCTTTACCCTTCATTATAACTGATTATTTCATCCTTCACTAGTTTCTCTTACGGTGACTTCAGACCCCACTATTGAGTACTATTGGAAGGTCCAGTGCTATTTAAGAGGAAGGACGTTACATCATTTAGGAAATGAGAATTTTTTTTCTTTGATTCCCCACGTAGACAAAATCCACTTATCGACATATATGCTTCTTTTTCAAAACACTTTATGTATGATGCACTTCTGATTACATTTTTTATTTAGATATATATATATTGTGTAAAGTTCAAAATTCACAACAAAGGTTCTTGTTTACTTTCTCTCATCACATTTTGCACACATCCACTTAGCTAGTCGGACATCATAGGGGACCCACAGAACCCCCATTGTTCTAGATGCTTACTAAACCTCCCTCCTATTGTAGGGGGAGTTCCTAGTCTTGCCCACTCATCGACACCACCTTCACACACTCCTTGGAGTGCCATTGTTCTAGGATCAACTTTGCTTGGTTCCACATTACTTGGGTCCACTTCCCAAATCCCTCCATCCACTCGCTCTCCTTTAAATGGAAGCAAAGGACCAACTTCCTCTCAAGGGGGAAGTACCAACCCACCTAGTCCCCTGATCAAGTGATCATGTCCTAAGTGAAAAAAATGCTCAAAATTGGAGCTACTCATAATTGGTTGAAACCAGAACGACTGGATAGGCCTCGTCGATACGATCCTAGTGCCAAAAATGACACTCAAATCCAACACTATATGTGAAAGTTATTCAAGTTTGAAATTCACAATTTCCTTCAAGTCCAGTTTGACCAGGGTCGACTTTGATTTAAAAAAAAAATATATTAAAAAAGGAATATTCCACAAAATATTCCCATGGAATATTCCATTAGAAGCTTATCATCGTTTGACACTTGGCATTTGAGGATTGAATATTGGTTCGACTGGACATTTTGGTGGCCATTCAACGGGCACCACGGGGCTTGCCTGGAGGCCGCCATGTGGCCCTAGGCTGGTGAAAATTTTGTGTGGTAAAATATTAGCAAGTTGGCAGGATTTGACCACGGGTCGATCGGGTGGCAGCCCCAAGGCCTAATCGCCTGGGCTCATGGTGGTTCTTAACCATAAGGGCCAATACTTTTATTTTAAGTTGTATGTTGATTTGTTTGGGACGGAAAGGGGGCCAGCCCCCCCTTTTACATGGAACCAATCGCCCAGAACCTTGGGCTACCTCCATTGGAAGTTATGGGAAGTTGCAGTTAAATCCAGATATGGTTACATGTCCCAACGGGAGTTACGATAACATTTAATGCCACGGTTTTGCTTACCGTTGGCTCAAATGGTTCCGTCTACGGTGGTTTAGTTGGTCCATGTGACACTACCACTAACAATAAAGGTTAATGCTAACAGTTCTGATAGCTTTGGGCAGAGTTCACCTTTTTAGGTGCCATTTCCTTTGTTAGCTAGGCTAACGCCCTTTACTCCAAATTTGGTGGAGTTTGTTTTTGGAAAAAGGGACAAAACTTCTTTTGGTCATAACTTCTTCTTGACAAAACCTTTTTGGGACGAAATTTTGGTGGATTTAAGGTATTCTCAGCATTTTGGAGTGACTGGAATAGGTTGCAAAGCCAACAAAGGCGTCTTTCAGCCGTTTTTACTTTAGAGAAGCTTGAGGAGCCATCAGGGCTTGAGGGAAATGGAGCTGCATTGGACTACACTTTACTATTTTAGGTGAAAACATAGTCATTTTTAGCTTCTTTCCGTGTTCTGAATTCATTTCCACAACTAGTTTGGTCTGTTTAGGCCTTTTTCTCACTGTAATACCTTTTTGAGCATCATAATATATCAAGGACATGCCCATTGGGAGCCTTGGACCCGACAGATGTAGCCCAGGAGGGGTGAACTGCCTCATCATGTTGTTGTGTGTTTATGGTGAAGTTATTTTGTAGTGTTATTCAGATCAAATTTGTTTAACAGTAATTTAAAACAACACTCCCTCACACCAAAATTTCTTAAACAGTGATCAAAAACACTTTGCACAATTAATTTAATGGAAGTGAATACTTTGAACAACAAAACAAATATTTTCATTTTCAGATCAGTTGGTATCAGAGCTTAGGTTTAGAGCTTTAGAAGCTAGAGTTTTTACTCAGCATTTGTTTTGTGCAAAGATTAATTTATTTGTTTTGCAAGTTTTTCATGCTTACTAGGCTAAAACTCAAGAGAGGTGAAGGAAACTTGGTTAATGCACAAACTAATCCACAACCAAGAAGGGTCAGAGAACCACCTCCAAGAGTCCTAGAAGCAGCTTCTATCATGTCTTCAAGAGAAGGATAAGCTCCTTAAGAGATGGATCCCAAGGAAGAAGAACGGGTATTCTGGAAAGTTTTATTGGATATGATTGCGATGGTAAGGATTCTCTACCAAGAAAGAAATGATAGGATTGTTGGAGAAGGGTCTAAAATCCAGAAAGAAGGAGAGGGTTCCACAGGAGGAAAGAAGAGTAATGATCAGTCAAAGAAAGGACATAGAGGAAATGGTGATCCACCATATCCATCTTCATCCTCTTCCTCTACATCGTCTTCCTCAACTTCGGTAAATCAGTCTCATAAGTCAAAAACCACCGGTAAAAATCCTTTTTTAAAGTTTGATGTCAAATTTGAATTGCCTATGTTTAATGGTGAAGTCAATGTAGAGAAACTTAACAATTGGAAGTTTATTTAAGAATTCAAAACCTTCATGATGACGACACCAAGATACAACTAGGCTCGCTAAGAATGGATGGAGAAACATTGGTATGGTGGGAAGCCAAGACCAAGGATGAAATTAAGAAACATGGTAAGATTACTTTATCATGGACTGAATTTATTACTCCAATCAAGAAGCAATTTTATCCTTTAGCTCATCTTCAAAAGGCTATAATGAATTGGCAAAACTTTAGATAGCTTAAGGGACAGAATGTGCAAGACTATACCCAAGAATTTAGGAGAAGAGCACTCTTATTAGGGGTATACTTACAAAGTCAAGATACTTTGCTGAAATATATAGGTGGTTTGCACAGTTACCTTAAACATACTATCCTCATGTTTAATCCTACAAGTCTAGATGAAGTTTGTGTACAAGCTACGCATTTAGAGGCTAGAGGGAAAAACACTTTTGATGAGGGTAGAAACAAGCCTTTCAAAGGGAAGAACAAAGATAAAACCTTTAAGGGAAAAGGAAAAAATAATGCATCTATCAAACAAGAGGGTGAAAAATTCATTTGTAAACATTGTTGAAGAGAGGGCCATGAAGAGAAAAACTATTGGAAATTACATCCTGAAAAAATAAATTAGTTTAACAAAAACAAGGGAAAGAAGAAAACTGCAGCTACTGCAACTACACCTCAAGATTTAGGTGATGATTCAGGGGATGAAACCAAAATTGCAGCCATGGGTTTGAAAAGTATGAAGGGAAAGAAAACTGAAACTAAGCCAAGCACTAGTACTTCAAACTGTCATGTACAAGCTCCTAATGAGGAAGAAAGAATTGAATTGTTCCATGTGAGGGTAGTCTCAAAACATACTAAAATTGACACACTATTTGACAGTGGGTCACAAGAAAATCTCATATCAGAAGACTTGGTCAAACAGCGTAAACTTGAGACCATTCCACATCCAAAGCCTTATCCACTTGGGTGGATATGAAAGGATGCAAACTTATAAGTGTCAAGAAAGTGCATATTGTGATTCGCCATAACTGCACACTTTATTGACACAGTTGAACTTGATGTGGTGCCGCTTGATATATTAGGAATTGTTTTGGGAAGTCCTTACTTATATGACAGGAAAGCGATATTCCATCACCATGAAAATAAATATCATCTCTTTAAATATGGCAAGGAGTTCATTGTCAGAGCACATTGCAAGAAGGCAAATATAGCGATTGTAAATGCGGGACAAGTAAAAAGGATCGTAAATTCTAGGAAGAGTTTTGTACTTCTTATGGTTAAGCCCAAGGTTGATGTGAATCATGAGGAATTTGAAAATTGTGATTCGAAGCTTAAATCAGATTTATATGATGTAGCTGATGCACATCATGAGATGTTTCAGGAACCGACAGGTTTACCTACTAAAAGGGAGATTCAACATGAAATCCATTTACATCAAGATTGTCCTCTTCCTAACATCGGCATGTACCGCTTATCTATCATGGAGAATGCTGAAATCAAGAGTAAAATTAAAGACTTGTTGGAAAAAGGATTCATAAGACCAAGTGCTTCACCATGTGGTTCATCGATAGTGTCAATTCCAAAGAAAGATGGAACTTGGCGCATGTGTGTAGACTTCAGGGCATTGAACAAAATAACGGTAAAGAATCGTTACCCACTTCCAAGGATAAATGTTTTGTTGGATCAATTGAAATATGCTAAATATTTCACTAAGTTAGAGTTACATAGTGGTTATCATCAAGCTAGAATTGTAGAAAGTGACATTTGCAAGACAACATTTAAAACCAAACAGGGACTCTTTGAGTGGCTTGTTATGTTGTTTGGTTTATGCAATGCACCTGCAACTTTTATGCGGGTAATGGATGATGTCTTATGTCCTTTTCTTGATGATTTCGTTATTTTCTACTTAGATGACATCTTAATTTTCAGCAAGACTAGAGAAGAGCATGTCATGCATGTTAAGAAAGTACTTGATATTTTGAAGAAAAATCAGTTATTTCTTAAAATGTCAAAGTATGAATTTGGAAAGACTTCTTTGGTTTATTTGGGACACATAGTAGGAGGAGGCGCTTTGAGAATTGATCCTTCCAAAGTATAATCCATTGTGAATTGGCCTACTCCCAAATCCATTACAGAGGTAAAAAAATTTTTGGGTGCAGCTCAGTATTGGAGGAAGTTTATTTCTAACTTCTCTGCCATAGCAGCTCCTATGCATGCAGTGACTAGTGTGAAGTGTGCTTTCCAATGGGGAGGCAAGAAACATAAATATTTTGAGTCTTTGAAAGAGAAGATATGTTGAGCTCCAGTCCTTGCATTACCGGACTTGAGACAACCATTCGAGATTCAGACAGATGCTAGTGATTATGCCATGGGTGCAGTTCTCTTACAACATGGTAAGCCTGTTGCATTTCATTCTGAGACATTTAATGGTGTTGTTGTGAATTATCCTACATATGATAAAGAGTTGTATGCATTGGTTCAAAGTGTCAAAAAATGGAAACAGTATTTGATGGGAAAAGAAACAATTGTTCATACCGACCATCAGCCTTTACAGTACTTGCAATCGCAAAGTAAATTGCAATAGTCACGTCATTTCAGATGGATGGGCTTCCTACAACAATTTCACTTGGTAATAAGGTACAAGAAAGGTATTTACAGCAAGGTTTCTGATATGCTTTCAAGGCCTATTATTAGTGCTAGTACTTTGCTTAAGAATGATTCTATTGTACATGAAAGCTACATAGAACAATATGCATCAGATGTTGATTTTAAGGATGTGTATGCTAACTTGAGTGAAGGAAATCATGTTGAGGAGAATGATTATCATTTGCATAATAATTTGCTGTTTCATTTGGGCAAGTTATGTATACCACAGGGGGAGAGACTAAGCATCATGAGATAAGCTCATTCTTCTCTCATAGCTGGACATTTCGGGGTAAGAAAAATGGTGGCACATTTACAGAGGTATTGTTATTGGCCTCGCATGGTAGATAGTGTTTCACGTTTCATTAGAGGTTGTTCATTATGTGCTACAAGAAAGCCTAGAAATAGGAAGCTTGGTTTATATATGCCATTGTCGGTACCTTCTAGACCATGGGAAAGTGTTTATATGGATTTTGTTGGAGGGCTACCATTATCTAGAAAGCAGCACGATTATCATTATGTAGTAGTTGATTGTTTCAGCAAGATGTGTATTCTTATGCCATGTAGGAAAACTATAACTACTTCTTTATATTTTCAACATGTATGGATTCATTATGGCTTGCCTACTTCTATTGTTAGTGACAGGGATTCCAGATTTGTGGGGAATTTTTGGTCCAATTTATGGAAGATGATGGACACCAAGTTGAAGAAGAGTACTGCTTTCCATCCACAAACAGATGGCCAAACAGAGGTAGTGAACAAAACCATTGTACATCTTTTGAGAGGTTATTGCAGCAAGCATCCCAAGCTTTGGGATGAGCATTTGCATTACATTCAACATGCTTACAACTAGGCCAAGCACTCTTCTACAAATACTTCACCTTTTGAAGCTTGTTTTGGGTATTTGCCTAAGTCACCTTTAGATTTTATTCTTGAGAAGGATGTGGCCATTGATGGTCATAGTGACATTGACAAAGATCACATGTTCATTGAAATAATTCAGCTCATACATCAACAAGTTCAAGAACAACTTGAAAACGGTCAAGGCAAGTACAAGGAGAGACATGATAAGCACAGAGTTGATCATAGGTTTCATGAGGTATGGTTTCATATTAGTAAGGAAGGAATGCAAGGAGAAGGTAAAAAGATGAATCCTATTCATTATGGTCCATTCAAGATCCTTAAACAAGTTGGAAATAATGATTTTCAATTAGATTTGCCTTCATACATGCAAATGTATTCCATTGTGAATGTGGAAAATCTATGTTTGTATGAACCTCCTTTAATTGTTGATTATGAAAGTGACATTCAACTGCCATCCATAGAGGATTTCTCGCCAGAATTTTTGGAATAGTTGAAAGAGGATGCTATCCTTGACAGAAAGACACGCAGTTCAAGGAGGGGAAATGTTGATTATGTTCGGGTTGGTCTTAAAGGAAAAAAATCGAGTAAGGCAAAGTGGATTGAAGTGGAAAAGGTGAGGGACCTATACCCTCATATTCTTAACAGGTAATTGAAGGATTTTGGGTTCCAAAAGCTTCCCAATGGGGAGGTGTGATCAGATGATCATGTCCTAAGTGAAAAAAATGCTTAAAATTGGAACTAATCAGAATTGGTTGAAACTAGAACGAATGGATAGGCCTCGTCGATACGATCCTAGTGCCACGAATGACACTCAAATCTGACACTGTATGTGAAAGTTATTCAAGTTTGAAATTCACAATTTCCTTCAAGCCCAGTTTGACTAGGGTCGACTTTGATTTAAAATATATATATTAAAAAAAGAATATTCTATAGAATATTCCCATGGAATATTCCATTAGCAGCCTATCACCATTTGACACTTGGCATTCGAGGATTGGATATTGGTTCGACTGGACATTTTGGTGGCCATTCAGTGGGCGCCACGGGGCCTGCCCGGAGGCCACCACGTGGCCCCAGGCTGGTGAAAATTTTGTGTGGTAAAATATTAACAAGTTGGCAGGATTTGAATGTGGGTTAATCAGGTGACAGCCCCAAGGCCTAACCACCCGGGCTCGTGGTGGTTCTTAACCATAAGGGTTAATACTTTTATTTTAAGTTGTATGTTGATTTGTTTGGGGCGGAAAGGGGGCCAACCCCCCCTTTTATATGGAACCAATCACACAGAACCTTGGGCTACCTCCACCAGTGGTTACGAGAAGTTGCAGTTAAATCCAGATACGGTCACATGTCCCGGCGGGAGTTACGATAAATTTTAATGCCACGGTTTTTCTTATCGTTGGCTCAAACGGTTCCGTCGGCGATGGTTTAGTTGGTCCATGTGACACTACCACTAACAATAAATGTTAATTCTAACAGTTCCGACGGTTTTGAGTGGAGTCCACCTTTTTAGGCACCATTTCCATTGTTAGCGGGGCTAACCCCTGTTACTCCAAATTTGGTGGAGTTGTTTTTTGGAAAAAGGGACAGAACTTCTTTTGGTCATAACTTCTTCTTGAAAAAACCTTTTTGGGATGAAATTTTGGTGGATTTCGGGTATTCTCAGCATTCTGGAGTGACTGGAACAAGTTGTAGAGCCAACAGAGGTGTCTTTTAGCCATTTTTACTTCAGAGAAGCTTGACAAGCCATCGGGGCTTGAGGGAAATTGAGCTACATTGGACTACACTTCACTGTTTTAGGTGAAAACATAGTCATTTTTAGCTTCTTTCTATGTTTTGAATTCATTTTCATAGTTGGTTTGGTCTGTTTAGGAATTTTTCTCATTGTAATACCTTTTTGAGCATCATAATATATCAAGGACATGCCCATTGGGAGCCTTGGACCCGACAGATGTAGCCCAGGAGGGGTGAACTGCCTCATCATGATGTAGTGTGTTTATGGCGAAGTTATTCTACTGTGTTATTCAGCTCAAAGTTGTTTAACAGTAATTTAAAACAACACTCCCTCACACCAAAATTTCTTAAACATTGATCAAAAACACTTCGAACAATTAATTTAATGGAAATGAATACTTTGAACAACAAAACAAATATTTTCATTTTCATATCATCCCCCTCAAGGGTCAGGTTCACAACACACTCACACCATGGCTGGAGCTAATCCTCCCCCCCCCACTGCAGATGTAATATTTGGCCTCTCTTAACATACCAGATCTAAGCAAACTCACCAATGATCCTATATTGCATGAACCCACATGGCCTGCAATGACCACCAAACTACCTTCAGACATCCCCAAATTTGAAGGAAAGGCAGGAGATGACCTTGCCAACCATGTCATGACTTTCCACCTATGGTTCTCTTCCAACAACATTATGGATGATTCCATCGGACTATGATTATTTCAACGCACACTCACTGGCCCATCTGCCAAATGGTATGTGTTAACTCCCAAAGTAAAACCGTTCTTTCAGTTGAACTTTGTAGAGGATATCTTAGCTATTGGTCGCATGCTTAAGCTAGTTTTGTGTTTTCATAGTTCAAGAAAATCTTTGGTATTTGGTTTTGTCAAGAGATTGGAAAAACAACAGCTTTCGGTGGTTTGGGCAAGCCCCCGGCGTGCTCATTAACCACCGAAAACGTTCAGTTTCGTCAGAAAAGTGGTTGATTTAAAATGCAAGCAACCACCGAAAGGGTTTGATCGGGCAAAAAGAAATATCGTGCTTTCACACGAGCCATATGTCAAATTTCGCTGCAATCATGACAAGTTCAAACCGCCGAAAGCGCGCGTCGTGGGAGTTGATGTTCGTTCGTGGGTTTCAACCGAAAGCTCCAAAACTCCTGCGCGTTATTCACTGCAA
>ML795780.1:200287-212798 GCA_009831015.1 Picea engelmannii
TTAGGATCAGAAGTTTGTTTTGTAAACTTATAAATATCAGAACAAAAGATGAACCTAGGGTTCGATTCTGGATACAATAATGCTCCTTGTACTTAGACTTCTTATTTGCTAATACAGATCACAGGTTTCTTTCCATTTTGGTGTCAGTCTTCCATATTTCTCCTTCACTGATATATTGTTGTCCAACCTTGAATAGCTGTTATCCTATTGTTTGGTTCATAACTTCATTATCAATCTCTTTAGTTGTTTATTAAGCCCTGCTTTGCATTGGTTTATGAGCAATCTTTTCTTCATCCACTTAAAGCTATCTTACTATTTAACCAATCTTGGAGAGCACTGTTTATTTGTTTATCACTTTGATGTCTGAATGCTATAAGTTGAATTGAGTTATCCCATTGATCCATCTTTACAAAATACAAAAAACATTTATTTCTTAAGTTACCAAGCACCTCTGGTCAGCAACCACGGAGGGTTTCTTGGAGTGATAACAGTATGTAGATGAAAAATTAGGGTCCCATGCGAGTTTCGATTCCTTGGTCAAAGCATTTTTTACCTTCTTCCAATTACCAATCTTCCATGACAATGGTCCTGAACTACTCTCTAATTTCAAACAAACCTCAGCCACACATATCGCTGATCACATTCACGAGTGGCATAGATGATGTAGTTTATGCAAAGTTGAAACCACCAAACAACAGTGTCTTGACTGGTTTCTCAGATCATTTGTCTCTCTCCTTGGTAAAGATGTCGCTTCCACCTTCCCTCAATCTGAAGAAGAATCCATAAGTAAGGATCAACAATATGACCTCATCTATTCACAATCAGGGTACTTATACATTGTACTTCCTGACCTCCCCAAACCCATGCCATTTGGTCAAGACAAACTTGGGATGTCTCACTCAGCAGATGGATTGATTGGTAATACCACACACCACAGTTCTTAACCCCAACCACCACCAATGTATGGCACACCTCAATATCTATCGGCATATGGGGGAACCTCTTATTACCCACTACCCCCTTATCAAAAGCCATACCCTGTTGCTATTCCTCCACCCATCAGTGGGCCACCGCCGGTACCTCCACTACACCCACCTATCCAAACAAGTTCTGGTACCTCCTCTGCCTCAGCTTGCACTATGAGTACTAGCGAAAGCACCATGCCTTCCTATGTACCTTACGGATCACAACCCCCACAGAACCCATACTTTCCCTTTTCTGGTCCTCCATAACCCATGACATCCCTCTCTCGTTCAGCAATATAAAAATTTTGAATAGCTGAATATGTAAAATCTGACCCATCCGTCGAATAATGCCAAAAAGAAAGGAAGAAATAGGAACAATAACAACCTAGTCCAAGGCAAGAATCAACCCCAACAAAACCAACCGGCTAGGGGCCAACCAGAACCAAGGGAATCACAACCCCTAGGGGGGCAATAAAAATAGGCACCAAGGGCGAAATAACAATACTATCAAAACCTCCTTCCCTTGTGCCCTTTGTTGTGAGTCCAGTCATTATACTCATCATTGCCCTCAAATCGCTGATTTCAAATGTCTGAAAGACTTAGGTAATCTACCACATCCTCCAGCACCACCTGCCCCTTAGCAATCCCCACAACAATACGTGCAACAACCGCCCCCAGCCATGCTGCAGAATCCTATTCCACACCAAGGTGTGATAAACACCCAACATGACACGTAGCCTACCCCAACTCAGTCAGGACAGTACCTTAATCCAAACAATCTAGTAGATCACATAATCCTCCTCACCAGTGAGGAAGAAATCCTTCTGCAAACACATAATTGTCAGTACCATGCACCCGCTGAGTCCCCTCCCATTCCTTTAGAAACAATCCCCGCACCAACGGGACCCCCATTGGTGATCCCTCTCCCTAACATAGAATGACCTCTTCGCATCCCTCGCATCCCATTGTGTAGGAATGTCCACAACCCACAGGCTAGGGCAGTTCATAACTATAGTTTGGTTGATGACTTAGCACAATCCCTGGCTGCCATGTCAGTCTTAGAAGTCCTTCAGACTTGTACCACTCAGCGAAAATCATTACTTTCTTCCTTGGGGGCAGTCGACCCCGTAGATACTCGACTCATTACATTTGATCTCGACAGTGGAGAACCTTGCCTTTCCACTTTTATCGCTTTTCAAATCCCAATGAAAATTTAGAACATTACAGTTCATCAGTGCATCATCGATGAAGGTGCATCCACATGCATTATGTCCAAATCTGTATGGCAGAAACTTGGTTCCCCCAAACTCATACCATCTGCCATTACCTTACAAGCTTATGATGGACGACCATCATCTCCTGAAGGGCTCTTCCAAAATGTCACCGTAGAACTTGGGGGAAAGACTATTTTCATCGACATTGAATTTATCGATGCCCCACTCGATTATAATATCCTGTTCGGTCGTAGCTACATGTATGCTATGAAGGCAGTTGCCTTTTCCGTCTTTCGAACAATGATGTTCCCCGATAATGGGAAGATCGTTACCATTAACCAGGTCTCACATTACGAGCCTAACCCTTCTACCAACATCGATAACATTCTTCCTCTCATCCACAACGGTCATGATGCATACCCACTCATCGAAATGGGTCCCAGAATTTTCAAAGACCCATCATTGTTAGGAACTTACCATGGTGCACCATCGCTCCTTCATCCTTCCAATCAAGTATGCGTTGTATCATCCAACGGAACTGACATAGAGGATACCCTTCCTCATAGGGAGGATTTTATCATATCTGACATCCCACTAGTCATAGAGCTCCCCCCTCATGAGCCTCCTATGAACTTGTCAACCCCACTAGTCCATGATTTCACCTCTCCCAAAGGACATATCCTAGTTTGGGAGACAGTTCCCCAAGCCATTACTCAAATCCCCTTCTTCTACCCTCCACCTGGTGTACAAGCTTTCCAAGTAGCCGCAATTCTTACCCTCCCTAATATGGTGTTAGAAATTCTAGTCTGGTATTTACATCCACCAGAGATGGTCCCTCGACCATCCCTTCCCCCCCAAATGGAAGGAATCTCAATGACGATTCCCATACTCACTCCCACCATACCCTCTACACCCCCTCTCACTACCCTCCCTACCATAGCTGGGGGTAGGAGAAAGAATAAGGATCCCACAACTCCACTTCCCCCATGCGTCCAACCCCCATGCGCACTATGCGAGAAAGATGGACACCAAACCAACAACTACCCATCTCTACTGGATTTACAGAACTTGATTCCACCCAATCAAACACCATCAATGCTTGCCACCGTAGAAAGTACTGCCACCACCGCCCCTCACTCAAGTAGTAAAGGGCTGCGAACCAAATTCTCTTGTGCTATATGTTCAGAATATGGCCATTATACACACCATTGCCCAATGTTTCCATGCTTTCGGTAGACATTAGCCACAGTACACCAAAGCTTCCAGAACGAATCCAATCCATCTACATCATCCCTACCAAAAATCACTGACATCCATTATGTCACAACTTTAGTCAATGAACGTATGAGATGCCCTTGCTCTCTATGTGAATCCTTAGATCATTTTACATACCAATGTCCTATGATCATTGAATATAGGCTATGCCAATTGACCCTAATTCAAACCCCTACAGAATCGATGGTTGACCTTACCACGTCACTAGAAATTCTTCATATCATTTCTCCTAAACCTGAGGCACTCCTGATGCCTCCATGGTTCTTGGATGAATTATCCGAGGATTCACCCCCAAATCCCCCCAATTCTCCTGCTCATTTTCCTATGGAAATTCTACATCCAACTACCACGAGTACTCCTCATAACTTCGATATTTGGTATATGTCAAGCGAACCATCACAATTTCATTGTGATGTTCCCCCTGCTTCTTCATCACCAGGGGGCAGCCACACAACAACAATCACCGATATCACTCTTCACAACCCCTTGTATTCCTGCCAATTCCACTGTGACGAGGAAATACTCGAAGAGTTAAACACCCCCGACTACCCATGGGATGCACTACACCACCGAGCGCTCTTTTTTCCACAGGAAGCCTCCCCGCCTCCTAACCAACACCCCATATACGTGGTTGAAACCAAGGATTTTATCCCATCAGGGCATATTGACTGGTTCAACAACCCCATTCCTGCCCCTGATGCTTTTGAAGAAGGCAACATGGACAACATTTCCCCGACCATCAAAATCAACATTTCCATCAAAAATGGCGTCGTCGAGGAAATCACCATCGAAGCCACTTGCACTCCTCAAGAAATCACTGCCTATAAAGCCCTCTTCCAAGAATATCGGGATAATTTTCATGGTCATACACAAAAATGCCTGGCCTTGATCCCTCTATCGTCGAACATCGCATCGACACCTGGCCATAAATTACACCAGTTCGTAAAAAACAATGACTACTACACCCATCCAAAGCAGCGGGCATCAAAGCCGAGATTAACAAATTACACACGGCTGGGTTCATCTACCCCATCACCTATACCTCATGGGTTTCCAACCCTGTACCCGTTAATAAAAAACATGACACTATCCGCGTATGCACGGACTTTCACGATCTCAATCGTGCATGTCCCAAAGATAACTTTCCAACGCCTTTCATCGATCAAATTATCGACGACTACGCAGGCCATGAGGCTCTATCCTTCATGGACAGTTTCTTTGGTTATAGTCAAATCCAAATTCACCCATCCAATTAGTACAAAACTGCATTCACTACCCCTTGGGGTACTTTCACATATCGTGTCATGCCTTTTGGCTTAAAGAATGTTGGCCCAACTTTCCAACGGGCTATGAAATACATTTTTCACGATCTAGCTCATATCATCCTTGCATACTTGGACGACCTCACATCTTGTTCCAAGAAACACACCCAACATATTGATGATTTATGAATCATCTTCCAACATGTCGTCAGTACAACATCCACTTGAATCCCCTCAAGTGTGTTTTCTACGTCACTACAGGGCGCCTCCTCAGATTCATCATTTCCGAAAGCAGTATTACCGTGGACCCCCTCAAAGTCCAAGCCATCACATAAATTCCACCTCCCCAAAATTTACGTCAACTCTAGAGCCTTCAAGGAAAAGCTAACTTTCTACGATGATTTTTCCTAGAATATGCCACTCGTGCACACAGTTTCCTTTGCCTACTACACCACGACATCCCATTTTACTAGGATGAACATGCCCAAAAATCCTTTGACAATCTTAAAATGGTGCTCTCCAATGCCCCTTTAATTAGTGTACCCGACTATAATCGCGACTATATCCTCTACATATGAGCATCAGTTGTCTCAGTAGCAAGAGTTCTCGTTCCAATTGGTGATGACGATCATGAGAATGTCATTTATTACGTTAGTAAAAACCTCTCAGGGCCACCCTTGAAGTATAAACATGAAGAGAAACTAGCCCTTACAGTCGTCCTCGCAGTCCAGAAACTATGTCATTACATTCTGCTTTGCATGACTAAGGTCATAGCAGATTCCAACCCTATGCAATACTTGCTCAGTCATTGGAAAATTAATGGAAAATTTGCCCGATGGATTGTTATCCTTCAGGAGTACGATCTTGAATTCTCAACACTCAAGAGCAAGAAATCTCTCATCCTCTCTAAACTTGTCACGACCTTCTCCTCTGATACTACCATTTCCCCCATCAATACTGACTTTCTCGACGAACATCTCCTTTACATCACTTCGGATGATCCTTAGTACGATGACCTATTCGTGTACCTCCGAACTCAAAAGTTCGGTAACCACCTTTCATGAGATGATTGTTGTCGTATTCACCACCAGGCCCCCTGCTACCTCCGCATCAAAGACAACTTATACCGGCGAGGGGTCGACACCATTCTTCGTTGATGCCTGACCATTGATGAGGCTGATAGAGTCTTGAATGAATGCCATAGCGGCGCATGTGGGGGCCATCTTTCGGGAATGTCCACTGCTCAAAAAATCATCCAAGTAGGTTACTTTTGGCCTACATTGTTTCACGATTACATTCATGCCATTAAACGATGTGAGAAATGTCATCTTTACACCAATAAAGCCCGAGCACCACCTGCTCTTCTTCATCCAGTCATTATTGCCGGCCCCTTTTGTAAATGGGGCATCGACTTCATGACTTGTAATCCCCCATCCAGCAATGGAAACAAATACATTGTTTTCGTAATCGATTACTTCACAAAATGGGCAGAAGCTATGCCCACCTTCAACAATACCGCCGACACTGCAGTGCATTTTTTATTTAACCACGTCATATCCCGCTTTGGAGTACCACTCCAACTAGTTTCCGATCATGGGAAACACTTTGAGAATGAGATTTTCATTGAACTGTCATCTCGGTTAGGATTCTCCCACAAGTTTTCCTCACCATATTACCCTCAGTCTAACGGACAGGTCGAAGCAGTTAACAAGGTCCTCAAGACCATGTTACAGTGCACGGTTAATAAACATAAGACCAATCGGCATCATATGTTATTTTCCACCATATAGGCTTACCGTACGGCTATGAAAAAAGCCATTGGTTTCACACGATTTCATCTAGTCCATGGGGTTGAGGCCACTCTTCCCATCGAGTGCAAAATTCCCACCTTACACACCACAATTGAGCTATTACCTGACACTGCTCCAATGGAGTAGCGCTTGCTGAACTTAGAGTCCCTGGATGAAGATCATCGATCATCATTATAGAACAATGACACTGCTAAAAAATGGTCAAAGTCCACCTTTGATCGCCATGTCAACCTTCGCTCATGTCACGAAGGCGACCTTGTCCTTGCTTACGATATCGCTCACGATACCTTTGGTCATGGAAAATTCGAGTCACTATGGCATGGCCCATACATTATCCAACATTGCCTCACCAAATATGCATACATCCTGGCCTCTCCTGAAGGCCTCTCTCTCAAAGAACCCATCAACGAGTTATACTTAAAGAAATTTTATGCCTAAGCATAGAAATTCTACTTTAGGTTATTTATTTCATAGTTTTTTTAATCTTTTTTCTATCCCTCACGTCTAAACTATCATTTGTGCTATTGACAGATGCTTCCTCCACCATCCTACCACATCTGTTACACCGACGACACCAGCCATTGGACACAAAATCTCGATTCGGAAGCTTGGGCCCTCTATACCCCCTCACATGAAATGCTCCATTCGAGTGGCATATGTTTGGGTTCAACCACCAAAAACCAAGACGAATACACTGTCGTCATTGGCCTTCTCACCGATGTCTAGCATCATCGTCTTCGTCACCTTAGCATCTTTCTCGACTCTCAACTAGTCATTCTCCAACTCAACAATGTGTACCGCGTCCGTGATCCTTGCCTCTTTCGCAAATACTTGCACGTTAGAATTTTATCTTGACATTTTGATTTCATTACATTTACACATATTCCAAGACAATTGAATCAAATTATAGATAACTTAGCTAACATTGTGTTAGACTGGCATATATCACATCAAGATACCTCTACACATACATAAACATATCACAAACTTGTCACAGCATATATAGATTAGACATCATCAACACATTAACAAAACATATGTAAACATCAAATAGATCTCAAAATGTATACTTATGTATATATAAGTCGGTCCACAGTGCCATCCAAATGTTTACATACAAAAATACAAGTATCCACGGGCCAGTGAAGCACCTCGGTACAAAATGGGCTCACCAGCCTATATACAAAAATACAAAAATACATAGAGCACCACTCAAGGTGCCTCTATAGAACCACCTCCTTCCCCTCTCTCAGGCGGTGGTCCCCCACCCACTACTGGTCCCTCCGAACTGGGAGGTAATCGTCCAGTCATAGTAGCACCTACTACTGCTGCTCGTCGTACCACAACCCGCCACAGCGGCGAAACCCCCACACATTGCTCCAGGATGCCCTCATCCTAGATATGCGACTACATTCCCTCAGGCATGCCCTATAGCACCGCCTCCAGGCGACGGTGAATATCCTCAAAATCTTCTCTGGCATCCACTGGAGGAGCATGTGATGGCCCGACACCTAGGTCATCAAACTGACATCTCCTCATTGCTCTCTCAGGCTCAGCTAGTCTCGCCTTGGCATCCTCACACTGACATCTCTCTCCTACCCACGGTCCTCCCCACAGTGTTCTCCCCAGCTCATGGTGAGCCGATGCCCTCAGCAGCTCAACCTCATGCCCGTGAGGTGCCACATCTACACATAAAAACAAACAATAGATAGTATCAACATCTATACCAAATACACATGTCATGCTATCTCAAAAATAGATAATATATATCAAACTCATAAACCTACCTCAATGATCAAAAACCTCCCCTGGAGGTAACACCATGTCCAGATCACCTCGAAAGTCAACACCAGTATATGGAAACTGCAGTATCATCTGTGGCATCTGCCACCACATCTGCACTGCCTCATCTGTGAATAAGTGGCCGCCCTCGCCACCACCATGGCAAAGAAAAATAGTCGACCACCGCCTCAGTCACGGCTCTCGCACCCCAGGAGCGCCCAATAAAATCCTAGGGTGCAACATAGGCACCCTCTCCAAAAACCAGGCCACTAGGATGGACCCAAAGGCAAACTCTCCTGTATCAGTGGATTGACAATGGTCTAGCTACCCTACCATCCTGGCATGCAGTGTAAGCCCCTAGGAAAAGTGCTCATCGGCTAGTACCCTCTCCATAATACTCAGCTGAGCACCACTGATCCACTGAGTCACAAGGGATCCATACACCCTCACAATCATCGCTTCTATACAACGATGCACTAGAGCATCCATTGCCTCGATGCTCATGACAGAGCCCAACATAAAGTTCACCCTAGAATAGTATCTCTAGCCCATTGTCACTAAAACCACGTCAACAGGTAACACTGGCTCCACCCATAGGGGCATTCCCCGAAATGGGAGCCCAGTCAAAAAATATATATCCTCCACCGCAGTGAAGGCAATCTGCTCTCCCCGCACAATAAAATAATGTAGGTCCAGACTCCACATCTGTATAAGGAACTGCAAGAGATACTCCTGTGTCCGTATCAATGGGAACTCAAATAACTTCAACATCCCACGGGCTGCCAAAGTAGCACAAACCCCCAAATCCTCAATCACCATGGCATCTCTCAGCTGGGACCAATCCCGCTCTCGCCAACCAACTGACATTGTGCAAAATGATCGCCTGCATCCACATAAAACAGTCCTAGGTCAGCCACATTGACCATAACAAACATTAAAAAGATAATTTTTACACCTGTCAACCTTGCCCCCAAGGCGTGGCTATTTAACCCATAGGCGCACACACATGCGCACTAGTTCACCCCATAGGTGCACATGTATGCGCAATAGTTCACTCCACAAGTGCACACTCAGGCATGCCTATCCATCCTACAGACGTGCATGCGTGCATGCCTGCTCAGCCTACAGGGGCACCTCCATGCACCCCTGTCACAAACACAAGTGCGCATCAATGCGCACCTGTCCACTACACAGCTGCGCACACATGCGCGACTATGTCGCCAATAGACATGCACGTAATGCGCACCTTAGTCTCCCTTATAGGTGCCCCCATGCGTGGCTATCCGGATGGTAGGTGTGCACTTGTGCGCACATATTTCTGGATCGCCCGCGCACTTGGGGGCCCACATCCCTAAAACCCCCTGTATGACCCTCCGTACAACCCCTGCCCAAAAATGGAAAACCTAATCCTATGCAGGACGATCAGACTACTAACCTGAAGATCACTGGTCCTCGATCGACTGCCTCGTTCTCCCGGTATCTCAAAATCTCCTCTGAATACCTCTCATCCAGTCACTGTGGCAGCAAGTACAAATGAGGTGGCAATGTGGGCCCTACAGCTATATATAGGCCTTTTCGCCAAACTTCCATTCACCATTCCGGAAGCTCTGGGTGTCCATTCTTTGATCCGTCTTCAACCATAGGATCAACATCTTGTCATCTATATCAAGACAGTCCCCAAGCCACTTTTCATGCTCATCCCCTAGGGCACCATTTTTTTTCATACCTCAACCAGGTACGTATGCTCATATTCAAAATTATCAAATAAATTCTCATATGTTCGATTCTCTTCAGATATTATTCACATCAGGTATTTGGTTTTCATGTGTGTAGGTACTTGGTCATCATACATCAACGCAACCCCTTCAGGTATATACTAAGCACTGGCATGTAGTCATTCCCTTTGAATTTCACTTGCATCTCTAGTCACCCTCTGACATTTTCCTCTCGGATCCCCATCTTTGGCTCTGTATTACCAACACCTCCATTTGCATCTTCGGTACTGTCACCTGGTAGCACTCTTACCCACATGAGTTGTCCCATTCATAGCACAGTTTCTAGAAGGGTGACAGTATCTTGACTCTCATTACCTTTCCAATGAGAGGTCTCGGACGACACAGGGAGAACAACAATTGCTCCCTGTTGTCGTTGACCCCCATAACATTCGACTTCAACACTTTCTCATGTTACGGTGGGTCTTACTTTGTGACTATTGCAGTTATTTCTTATATTTGTCGAAGACCTCTGAACTTGGTTGGGCTATCAATGTCTACAGAATCCATGATATTTCTTATAGATGTCACTGCCTACTATTCAAAGTATGTTCCTCCACAGAATTGTCTTATGCCTTTATAAGAACTACCCCTGAGGACGCTGCAGTTGTCTACATCAGCACCTCATTCCTTTTTGAGTTACATGACACGATCATGGGGCATACCCACCTCGTTTGTACACAATTTATTTTTACACACCTTATGGAAGGTCAGGTTCTATAGCTTCCCTTCTCCCTCCAACAGGTAACTCTTGACAATCCCACTATCACTCTCTCTTACACCAACACTCTCAGTAGAAGAAACATTGATGGATTTCGGCTATACGTGTGCTCCTAACCTCATCCATCAGGGGGCATCTGTTATCACTAAAATTTCATCCGCAAATGGTTACAAGAATTCAACATCGTCAAACACTTATGAGGTCACCCATGGACCAAAATTACCACAAAATAATTTCCAAAGGGTCAAAAACTATACAACTAGTGACAAAATTAAAGGGCTCTATGAATACACAGGGTGCGTGCATAAATGTGCAAAACAGAAACGCAGGAATCGTGCACATGCGTATGATGCGCGACTGTTGTCACAAAAAGATGCGCACATGAGAGACAACGCATTTATGAGAGTGGTCAGCCTCCCACCCACTTCTGGTTCAGCTTCCAAGTTGATTTGACACTCAAATCTGGACTGGATTTGACTAGGTGGTTGGGAAAAGACCTAGAACTGCCCTAATTAGCCTCTTTACACACTACAAACTAGTTGGACAATACCTTAAAGAAATGCTATAAAAGGCCATGGATGCACTTCATTTTTCAAGGAATTCAATAGCAAAGTTATGCTACCACTATTCTCTTGAGGAATCCTCTATTCCCATCAAGAGTATACTAGCATCATTTCATTGGACAATCCATCTCACCCCTTGAGTGGATTAGCAAAGAATTCTTTCACCATTTTCATTTTCAAAGTTGTAAGAAGAGCTTATTTGTGGGGGTCTAAGAGCCCTCCCTTGGAGGAAAAAGGGACTCATAGTCCTCTTTCTTCTTGGTGTTTTCTTTCACTAATATCAACCTTACCAATGGTGACATGGGTCTCATTGTTTCTTTTGTCCTTATGTCCCTATGCTCATTAATTTAGTTGTTGTTTTATTTCTTAGTTTAATTCTTAGTTGTTCTTTTATATTTCTTTCTCTAACCCTTTTCCTTGCAGCTATACTACTTAGAAAACCCAACTAAGCTTGCAAGAACCTCTATTTTTTTCACTAAGGTGACAAAAGAGGCACAACATATGGTCTAAAACAGGCTCCTAGAGCATGGTATTCCAGACTGGATAAGTATCTGCAATAGGTAGGGTTCAGAAAAGGAAGTTCAGACAACAACCTGTACATCAAGGTAAGGCAAGGTAATATTTTATTAATTGAAGTTTATGTTGATGATATTATATTTGGTAGTGATGATGACAGGTTAAGCCAGAAATTTGCAAAAGACATGCAGAATGAATTTGAAATGTCATTACTTGGAGAACTATCCTTCTTTCTAGGACTTCATATATGTCAAAGAAACCAAGGAAGTTTTATTTTTGAAACCAAGTATATCAGAGAAATGCTAAAGAGGTTCAGAATGGAAGATTGCAAACCAGTTATCACTCCCATGAAAACCAGTTGTAAGTTGAGCAAAGATGATGATTCAAATTCTACAGATCAGAGGCAATATAGATCAATGATTGGCAGCCTATTATATGTGACAACATCCATACCATATGTAATGCAGGGAGTTGGATAGTTGATGAATAGTTGACACATGATTGGTACATACTTGGCACATGGTTGGATGCACTTGTTTATGGTACAGGTTGATTACAGGTTGGCACATGGTTGGATGCACTTGTTTATGGTACAGGTTGATTACAGGTTGGTGCATGGTTGATGCACTT
>ML795780.1:215410-235630 GCA_009831015.1 Picea engelmannii
ATTTTAATGTATATTTTGTGTTTGGGTACCTAACATGGCCTCGTTGTCGGGACCCATTCTTTATTTTCACCATAGTGATGTTCAGGGGGGGTGTTGGAGTTACTTCACACACACCTAGGATTATTTTTTCCTAAGGTTTTTCCTTTTTTATTAGTCATAATTAGTAATTATCCATTCTCCTATATTTTAGGGGAGGATATTCTACCTGGAGAATATTTTCTTTCAGTTGACACTTCAGTTTGACTAGTTGAGTTGAGTTTAGATGTTGCATTGGTTTTGTCACCATGCAACATTGGGATCCTCACCATGATAATTCTACCTTGACTTGGTATCATCATCAGGCTAACACATTACTTCGATTCCCTGAGTTAACTCCTCACTACTCTCTTTTCAGTCAGTTAACTGAAGACTAGTTGACTAGTTAACTCAACTAGGTGGCAGTTCACTCCCGTAACTGCCTGAGAGACTAGACTAGGTAGCAGATCACTCTCGTAACTGTTGGTGTGTGTCCAAATCACTCTAGACCACCATTATGGCTCATTGGTTCTCCTCTAGTGCGCACTTATTGAGTTATAAAAATTATCTCATGTGTAAATTATTCATTATTCACAACGATTAATGAGAATTCTTTCATTCTTTTTTTCATTCTTCTTCTTTCTCCAATTCTCTCTGAAAATGTGTGTATTATTGTTTAGCTATATCTATTCTTTGCAGGTTCAACACATTTTCATAAACAACAATCAAATTCTTATGGAGTGTCGGATCACCAAACCATTCCGGATCCAACGACTCTCACTCTCTCTGTGATCTACAGTGTAGATTCACTCCAGGGATTTTTCCTTCTTACAACTGTTAACGATCAAATAATTCATTCTGAAATATTTTTGATATCATATCATAATATGATAATAAGGTAAAGATTGATTTATAAATATTTAAGTTTTAATGTATATAAGATTGTCTTTAAATCTTATTACCCAATGAAAAAATGATGTGGCATCTCAAAATATACCAAAAAGCAAATTTTAGCTTTCACCAGCTAAATGAATTTTTCAGTGTAGTAAGCTGGTGAAAGTCTCCCTCTTCACCGGCTAAATTATTGTTTTCACAGTGTAGTGAGCTGGTGAAAGTGCAAGTTTTTTAGCTGATAAACTACCTTAGGAAAAATCAATTTTCTGAGCCATGGAGAGTCTATTTTACAAGCTCAAATAGTTGATTGACAACTAGACATCCTAAGATTTCCAATGGTACTTTCAGATCTTCATTTAGAGCTCCCAAAGGCAGTCAAATGTTCCCCACGAGATGAGGCATAATTTTCATAAATTTTCCAAAATGTATTATTTTGGTCAAAAGGTCAAATTCGACTTGGTTGAGTTTAATAAGGAGAATATAATGATGAATAGTCATATCTATTATCAAATATCATCCATGAGTGTAGGTGGCACTTCATTTGATAAATACAAATATTCAAGAGATCAAATCCTAAAATGTAGGAATATGACTAGATTTGGAAATCTGGATTTTCCTGTTTTAGTCACCTTCTTGGGAGACAGATTCTGATGATATAGAAGAGTATTTTTAGAAACTGAAGGAGGTTTTTCATAATAAAGAGTGGATATTCAATAAACTCTCTCATGTTTCCAAGATATTTTGTTATTGGGAGGATATAGGTGAATCTTGGAGTAGCATTTTTCTAGAAATTAAATACTTTGTTCTTCCTATTTTAGTCACTGCCTTTAAGGACATATTTTGATGATATGGAATACTATTTTTAGAAACTGAAGGAGGTTTTTCATAAAAATGGGCAGATATTCAATAACCTCTCTCATTTTTCCAATATCACTTTTTATTTGGAGGATATAGGTGAATCTTAGAGCAGCATTTTTCCAGAAATGTTTGTCTTTTCCAGCCACCTCACAATTTCGAATTTGAGATAAGGAAAGAGATTATCAAGTCCATCTTTGGAGGATCTTGAAAATAATTTGTAAATCTTATTTAAGCTCATACATGTAAGAGACAAAAGGGGGGTTCGATTTTGGATACAGGAACTATACTATTTTGTAACAGACTTTTCATATGATAATACATATCACAATTTTCTCTCTCCATTGATATCAGATTTCCATCCTTTCTTTTGTACTTTATTTCAAGCTTGTTTTAACTGCTAAATGACTGTCATCTCATTAGTCACTTCATAGGTTCGACTTAATAGTACTCTTCGCTATATTATTTGACCCATCACATCTGTGGTTTTGGTTAATAAGTATAGATTTATTCACCCATTTTAAAGCTATTATCTGATTATTGATCCTTGAGAGAATTGGTTCATTTGATTATTCATTTTGACTGTCTGGAGGCCATAATGTAGTTGAGTTATCCCATTGATCCACACATACAAAAACACAATTTTTTTTTTACTTTAAGTTACCAAGCATCTTTGACCTACAACCTCAAAGAGTTTCTTGGAGTGATAACAACAACAACATCTCAAAAAAAATACCCGGGCAACGAAGTCCGAGGGAATTGGGTTTTAAAAACCATGCTCCTCTCCTTAATCTAACGATTGTGAAAAATTATGTTAACTCCAAAAGAATATCGTTCTCTGCCCCTCCAAACAAAAGGGATTCTCTCGCCAAAGATTTACTCTCACTATTCTTCATGAGCTTTATCAACTCAAAGGACTCGAACCTTTACACACATGATCTAGATTTATGCAGGAACACAATGAAATACAAAAATACACATAAATGTAGAGATGTAGCGGAAGTAAAAATTCATTTCATTAACAACAAATGACTGAAATATTCTTGCCGACAAAATGGAAATAAAATAGCTCGGGCACTGGTAGCTTATCTTTGAGAAGAGATGTGGTGGCTACTGGCCTCTAAAATCTATGTTACAATGAGGCTCGAAGACCTATATATTATTGAGAAACAATGGAAAACACTAAACATCCAAAAACCTAACCCTAGGAGATGAAACACCAGAATATGGGCCCCGTTGGGGTAAATTGGTACATCAATTTCTCGGGGTCGTAACTTTGGCATACTATCTCTGTTTGATGCACATGATACATCGTTAGAAATATCTATCCGAGGACTACACTGCTGATAAAGAATATAATGTATGGAACAAATGGATATTCAATAGAGTATTCATGCCCAAAAAACGTCGTTTAGGGCCTCAAAACGACTCCGGAAGTTCAGTACCCGAAAAAACTGCTAAAAATAGCAAATTGTGGTACAATTAAGGAAACTAAAAAATTGAAAGAAACAATTGTGTGGGTCCAAGTGGAATAGGAGGGTGGCCACCAATATCCACCTGGATCATTCCTCCTCCCTTAGGAAGCAATGGTCCCCATTGTGTTGAGTTCCTCCATGAGATGAGGAAACTTCTGTTGAACTTGGTCCCTGGTGAGCCACTTTCCCTGGTGAAGGAGTTGGCCTACTTTGACAACTCAATATAGACTCAATATAGATGGATCCTCTACTGGAAGTTGTTCTTGATCTGTGTGTCCATAATCCGATCAGTTGTGTCTTGTTCCATGCAATCTTGGTTTAATTATGTTGGTGTGAGTTGTTCTGCCATGTCATATGTGTCCAGTAGAGGTGGAAAGTAGGGACAAAGGCGGTCCACATTGAACACTGGGTGCAGACCAAGGAATGGTGGAATATTGAGCTCAAAGGCATTGTCCCCTACAACCTTGGTGATGGTATATGGCCCACATTGCAGCGGGTGAATCTTGCGGTAGGTTCTAGCGAGGCGCTCCTTTTGCAAATGTAGCCACACTTTGTCGCCCACCTGGAAGTTGTGTGGTTGATCATGTTGCTGCTTGTATATAGTGTTATCACAAAATCTTATCACGGGAAAAAGGGCATTTAGGTCTGCGGTTTGCACAAGAAGCGCCCAAGAGCAGTACACAAAAAATCTCTTTTTGGTCTTAAGACACTAGAAGGCGGGAAACTTTAGTATCCAATGGGATAGGATACATTGATGGAGCAAATCGACGACCATCAGGTGATCATGATCACATAGTTGCGTGAAGCTTAGCACAATAGATAGCATCCATAGTGCCCAAATGATCAAGGTCATCCGATCCAGCGGGGACAGGTGGCAGCCGATTGTGCGATTTCAGGAGTCGACATTTCGGGGTTTTTCGTTAGTAGTGCTCCCATATCCCGAAACCACGAAAGTGTGAAATGTAAAAGCCTCGGGGGTTGGGCCCATGGTCCTAGCCCCTAGTCACAAAGGAAGTAGGTCTGGGATGGGGGCTAGCTCTCATCGCGTGGTAGGGCAGGTCCCAATTAAATAGAATATCTGGGCCATCCAATCAAGGGATACGTGGCATGCGATTAAGCCCCATTGTGATTTCAGCTACCGGGACTTTGGAAGACCAGGGTTCACCCCTCTATTTCATTAGGTCACCGAAACATGAAATGTGAAAGCGCCATTGGATTGGGCCCATGGTCTTTGCACCCGGTCACAAAAGAAGCAGGTCTAGGAAAGGGGGCTAGTGCTCACCGCATAGCCGGTAGTTCGTATGGTCGAGGGAAATATCGTGGCCGTCCATCTTGAAGAAAATCTAACCACCGATCTCAGCCATCATTTTGCGATTTCAGGCATCATGATATCGAAGTCAATATGGGGAGAAAAATCATGAAATAAGAAACCCCGAAGTATCATGTAGGATGAGCGTGAGGTCACAGCCCACAGTCACATGGAAGGTGGGCCTAGAGAAAGATAATTGTTTGTTCAATCATCAAACGGCTAAATCCGGCTAAGGAGATGATCCTAGCCGTTGTTTTGAAAGCAGATCCAACCGTTGATTTGGACAGGGTAATTTCGTAAAATCGCGTGTCGGGAATTCTGAAGCTTAGCAAGTGAGAATCCCTGATAACCGAAAGGCCGAAACGCCTTTGGAGAGAGGCGCCGGGTCATGGACCTGGGTTATATTGAGGGTGGATCCAGAAGAAGGGAAAACTAGACTTCGAGCCTTAGAGAGTAGGCACGTGGTCATCTCCTGAGCATTTCGTCTCGGCCAGTCCCCGGGGAAAGGCAGTTAATGTAAATTGAGAAGGTGGTTAAAACCTCAGCTCAATCCATAAATGGAAGGCATGGAGGGTCTGGAGTAGTCAGCCCGTGGTACCCCTGCAGATAGGTTTCCCTGTAAGAGCCATGCTGATCTAAGCCTATGTCAGACAAGAGACTGTGTGCACAGTCTGCAAAAAAATCATGCACATGTAAAGCTTTGAATGCAAAGGCTCAACGACTCTCCTGTTGTCAGTGGCGAGTTATTTTGAGTATATGTAGGCAGTTTTCATTTTTTGTAAAGGTCTTTGGTTGAGCAGAGCTCCCATTTTGTAATATGTTTTAACACCATAGCTATGTCTGGTTATGTAATCAATTTGAGACTGCCAGATTAATAGAAGTCAGTTTATTTCCATCTCTTTGTAAACACTGTGTTAAGACACTCAGAATTGGAGGATCCAGTCGAGGGCTGTGATGTTGTAGGATGATGTAGGTTTGATCACTGCAATGCTTTCACCAGTTTTAACTAGTTTTCTATGTTAACTTATTCTCTCTTACATTGGATGGCTCAGAATTGGAGGATCTAGTCGATTTGTTGTAGATGCATGGTGATTGAGGTTTGATCATTGTGTTGTTGGGAATGTGTCATTTGGGCACATTTCAGTGTCTGAAAATTGGGATCAAAAGCATCATCGAGCATGAGTTTATCTTCTTCAATCTGCTAGAAGGTCGGATGCCCATAGCAGTCTTGTTCTTGTTTTCTCACTAAGTCTTCCCTCTGCTCTCGCTTTAACTCAAATTCTTGACTAAAGTTAGTTGTGGCCCTCACTTCCCTGTACATTTCCTATCCAGTCCTGTGTTGAAACATCATTCAGGATCTGAGTCTACACCCATTTGACCTCCTTAAAACCAACCTATGACATAAAACACTGATGGGTATCAGGCTTACCCCTGCCGCAATCCAGGGGTGACTTCTGGTGCTAACATTTGTGGCACCGTTGTCGGGGATGAAATTGAATATTTTCCTTGGGATTGAATGATAAAGCTTACTATTTATGAGGGTGCATCAGAACCTAGTATATAAAAGATTACAACTATGCACCTGACAACTCCACTGTGGCGACTCCAATATTTCCACTTCACTGTTTCAGTTGTGGCTACTTTTAGCACACCTGAAAGCTGACCCAGAGGAGATTTCTCAAGAAGGTTTTTAGTAGCTACTTTCTCAGCTTGAGAAGTTCCCTGGGGAAATGAAAACATTAGGATCTAACCTTTGATGGTGAACAAAGACCAAACACATTCAAATATGTGCATCATTCACCTGGCGAATCCATGATTCAAGGACCGATCGATGACTCCACTGGTTCGAAATGGAAAGGATCCTTGCTCGAAGGTTTGATCCTTTTAATTTTTTGGTTGTTCCTGGTTTTCCTAATGTTGTCCCTACTCCAAATGAATGGGGCAATTATTTTCCATATTTAGAGAGCGTAAAAAGGAAAACCCTGCTCAACATCTCCATGGATTTCATGAACTCATGAATTAGTGGGGAATACATCATGAGGATGTATTATTAAAAAATTTCATGTTCTCATTAATGGGAGATGCTCATGAGTGGTATTTCTCCTTCCCCCCTGCCAACATCTCCTCCCTAAAGGAATTTCATGCAGTTTTCAATAGGCACTGTCAAAATTTTTATCCTCTGAGTTTATCTGTCATAACTGTTGTAAGGAATGTGAGGATAGTGAGAAAGACATAGATGTGTCTTATGAAGGCTGTGATGACAAATACTATAGGGATGAGGACCATATGAAAGAAGAAAATGCTATGGGCAAAGTAATGGAGCTGATTAAATCTCTTTCTGCCAAACTAGAAAGGTTGGAATCTAGACAAAGCGCAGGATATTTCCCAGCTCTTGAAGAGGATGTTCTTGACAACCCTATGGATGATGATAGTATTGAATATTCCATAGTTGTAGAGGCCTTACATCCTTCTCCTAACGTACCTATTGCCCCAAGCTTTGATGATTATTCAGATGAGGAGCAACATAGCCCCTCATCACAGTTTGCTGACTAGAGGAGAATCCAACCTGTATATGACATCTATGAATCAGATTTCAAGATGGATATGCAGGACTTCCAAGAGAATACTACAGAGCCTTATCCTCGATTCTTTAAAGAGGAATATTACGAGGAAATCAACCATCTCGGGCTTGCAGAAATCACTGAGTAGCATGATGAAGAGAAAAATTTCCCCTCGGGTCCTGTTTATGATGATTATGATTCTAACCCTTGGTACAACCAATGAGGAGAACCAGAAGAGCCAAAGGAGTAGTAGGAGGAGAAGTTTATTCCCTGTTCAGAAATTGTTAATGAGTTGCCATCGCCTGAGATTAGTCAGCATGTATCAAATGTTCACCCTTTTGGGCCTACCAGAAAGATTGAACGATGTGTGAGTAGTCATGGAGTAGATCAGGCTGCATGTTAAAAACATTCTAGGATCCGCCACCCATTCTATGAGCCTGTCAATGAATACATGGAGTGGCATTTCCTTCATACCTTGGAGCTGCCCTATTTTATATCAACTTCAGCCCTTGGAGAAAAGTTGAAGGATGTAACTATTCTGCTTTCCCAATTGCATCATTTGTTACCAATCATCGACAAAGTGAAGCATCTTCCATTCAGGGAGTTACTAGAATGGCTACGGTGGAAGTTTTCTTTCATCTAGCCCCATGTAAAAAATAAATTAGTTTAGGACTATACATAAATAATCTTCTTGGAGCATGTGTGTTTATTTTGTTTTTACTTTTCGGCCTATATTTTAGTAGGGTGTTTTAGGCTCGACTCCATAGCCCAACAGAAGGCAACTAGAACTACAAAAGGAGATATTAGAGCATCACAGGGATGAATTTATCCCCCATGGATCCAAAAGTTATCACCAATTCTTGTCACGAGAAAAAGGGTATCCAGGTCCGCAGTCTGCACAAGAAGCGCCCAAGTGCAGTACGCAAAAGATCTCTTTTTGGGCTTATGATAATAGAAGGCGGGAGACTTCAGTATCCAATGGCTAGGATCCATCGATGGAGCATATAGACGACCATCGAGTGATTTTGATCACACAGTTGTGTGAAGCTTAGCACAGGAGATAATTCCCATAGTTTCAAAATGATCAGGGTCATCCAATCTAGCGAGGACAGGTGGCAGCCGATTGCACGATTTTAGGAGTCGGCATTTCCAGGTTTTCGTTAGCAGTTCTCCCATAGCCCGAAACCTTGAAAGCGTGAAATGTAAAAGCCTCAGGAGTTGGGCCCATGGTCCTAGCCCCTGGTCACAAAGGAAGCAAGTCCGGGATGGGGGCTAGCGCTCATCATGTGGTAGGGAAGGTTGCAATTAAACAAAAGATCTGGGTTTTCCAATCAAGGGATACGTGGCACGCAACTAAGCCCCATTGTTATTTTGGCTACCAGGACTTTGGAAGACCGGGGTTCACCCCTCCATTGCATTAGGTCACTGAAACGTGAAATGCGAAAGCGCCATTGGATTGGGCCCACGGTCTTAGCACCCGGTCACAAAGGAAGAATGTCTGGGAAAAGGGGATAGCGCTCATCACATAGCCAACAGTTCGTATGGTCGAGGGAAATATCATGGTCTTCCATCTCAAAGAAAATCTGACCGCTGATCTCAACCATCGTTTTGTGATTTCGAGCATCATGATATCGAAGTCAAGATGGGGCGAAAACTCATGAAATAAGAAACCCCAAAGTATCATTCAGGATGAGCGTGAGGTCATAGCCCACAGTCACATGGAAGTTGGGCCTAGAGAAATATAAATGTCTGTTTAATCATCAGACAGCTAAATTTGGCTAAGGAGATGATCCTAGCCATTGTTTTGAAAGCAGATCCAACCATTGATTTGGGTAGTGCGATTTCCTAAAATCGCATGTCGTGAATTCTGAAGCTTAGCAAGTGGGAATCCCCAATAACTGAAAGGATAAAAATCCTTTGAAAGAGGTGTCAGGTCATGGCCCTGGGTTATATTGAGGGTGGATCTAGAAGAAGGGGAAGCTAGCCTCAGAGCCTTAGAGAGCAGGCATGTGGTCGTCTCCTGAGCATTTCGTCTTGACCACTCCCCAAGGAAAGGCAATTAATGTAAATTGAGCAGGTGGTTGAAACCTCAACTCAATCCATAAATGGAAGGAATGGAGGGTATGGTGTAGTCAGCTCGTGGTACCCCTACAGATAGGTTTCCTTACAAGAACCATGTCGATATGAGCATGTGTCATACAAGAGACTGCATGCACAGTCTGCAAAAAAATCATGCACACGTAAAGCTTTGAATGCAAAGGCTCAGCGACTCTCCTACTATCAGTGGCGAGGTATTTTGAGTATATGTAAGCATTTTTCATTTTTTGTAAAGGTCTTTCGTTGAGCAGAGCTCCCATTTTTTAATATGTTTTAACACCAGAGCTATGTCTGGTTATGTAATCGATTTGAGACTGTCATATTAATAGAAGTCAATTTCTTTCCATCTCTTTGTAAACACTGTGTTAAGACACTCAGAATTGGAGGATCCAATTGAGGGTTGTGACATTGTAGGATGATGTAGGTTTGATCACTACAATGCTTTCACCAGTTTTAACCAATTTTCTATGTTATCTTATTCTCTCTCACATTCGATGGCTTGGAATTGGAGGATCTAGTCGAGCTGTTGTAGCTGCATGGTGATGGAGGTTTGATCATCGTGCTGCTGGGACTATATCATTTGGGCACATTTCAATGTCTAAAACTTGGGATCAAAAGCATCATCAAGCCTGAGTTTATCTTCTTCAAGCTACTGGAAGGTCAGATGCCCATAACAGTCTTGTTCTCATTTTCTCACTAAGTCTTCCCTCTGCTCTCTCTTTAACTCAAATTCCTCACTGAAGTTAGTTGTGGCCCTCACTTCCTTGTACATTTCCTATCCAGTCCTATGTTGAAACATCATTCAGGATCTAATTCTGTGCCCATTTGACCTCCTTAAAACCCACCTATGACATAAAACACTGATGGGTATCAGGCTTACCCCTGCTGCAATCTAGGGGTGACTTTTGGTGCTAACACTTAGCATTGTCTTTGTCCAATATGTCATGAACCTATTGGCGGATGTGCTAAATGCGATAAATAAATCATTTTTCCTTGTCAGCCTCAGACTGGACATGGGCTGAATCTACCTGAGTAGCCGCAAATGGCATGGCTTCGTCAATGGGACATAGTGGCTAGAATCCCAGGTCTACCTGAAAGGGGCTATGGCTAATTGAGCTAGGGAGAGCCCAGTTGTAGCTATGTTGTACATAGGGGAGGCTCTCATCCCATGTGCATGGATGCTTTGAGTTGTACATGCACAAAATGTGTACAATCATCTGGTTGACGACCTTTGTCTAGCCATCAGTTTACGGATGGAAAGATGTGGACTTGCTGAGCTTGGTGTCTAGCATCGACCAGAGGTTGGACCAAAATGTAATGAGGAACCTGCTATCCCAATCTGAGATGATAGACTATGGGATCCCAAAGTGTACCCACATTGGTTCAAAGAAGAGTTTAGCAGTGGCTTCTGCTGTGATATTCTTCTTGCAGGCCATCATAATGGACATCTTCGAGAATCTATTGATTACCATAAAAACACAGTCATTGCCATGCTTAGTAGAAGGAAGGTCCAACATGTAATCCATGGAGATGGATTCCCAAGGTCGACTAGGGGAAGGTAGCGGAGTGTAGAGGCCTTGCTTCTTGATGGTCAGTTTGACAATGGTGCAAGCAGTGTAGGACTTGATGTACTTCCCAACATCTTGTCAAAGGTTCAACCAATAGAAATACTTTTGTAGTACAACCATGGTTTTCTCAACCCCGAAATGCCCAATGACCCAACTGTAGTGCACCTCCCAAATCATCTTGGCATGCTCGCTTGAAGGAACAAAAAGATGTCCCATGTGACATAGCAAGGCATCCTAGAGGTGAAAATTAGGAACTTGCTTACCCTCCAAGAGCATATTGTATGTGTGGCCAAATTCTGGATCACTTTTGTAGAGAAGCGTCCAATCAGAAGTATCATGCCCACAAGAGTTGAGCACCGTGGTTAGCGCCATGATAGGGGGTCAGCTGAGGTAGTCTGCAAAATTATTGGTGCTTGCTTTATTGTACTTAATGTTCAAATTAAACTATTGCAGGTATGTGGACCACTTTTGATGGAAATCATTATGTGACTTCCCTTGTGTCTGTATGAACTGCAAGGGTCAGTGCTCTGTGTGGATGACCGTTTCCTTTCCCAAAATGTAATTTTTCCATTGTCGGCAATCCTGCACATTGGAATACATCTCTTTGTCATAAGTGGGACACTTTTGGACTGTGTCAGAAAGTGTCTCACTATGATATGCCACTCGATGCCCCTGTTGAGTAAGGACTACCCCAATAGCATAGTCGAAGGCATCTGTCTCGATATCAAATGTTTTTTGCAAGTTTGGTAATGTGAGCATTGGTGTAGAGTAGAGGCGATGCTTCAAATAATCAAATGCATTTTCTTGATATTCAGACCAAAAGAATTTCTCTTTCTCTCCTCCCTTGGTGACTTGACTCAAGAGCCAAGTGATATGAGAGAATCCCAACACAAAACTGCGGTAGAAATTGGCAAGACCCAAAAAGCTTCGGAGCTTTGTTAGGGTGTTTGGGTTGGCCAATCCTGAATGACTTGGATCATGGCTAGATCCACATGCACCCCCCGCTCATCAATAATGTATCCCAAATACTGAACCTTGGTCATGCCAAAACTGCACTTCTCCAAATTGACACACAACTTGTGTTTCCGCAATGTTTGGAGGACTTGTCAGTTGTGGTGGAGGTGCTCTTTCCAATTCTGGCTGAAGATCAGAATGTCATCCAAGTACACCACTACAAATGAGTTGGTGAATGGTTGCAAGATGTTTTCCATTAATCTCACGAAGGTTGCAGGGGAATTCGTCAACCCGAAAAGCATGAACAACAATTCAAAAAGGCCTTCGTTGGATTTGAAGGCAGTCTTCCATGGATCAGAGGGTTTGATTGGTACCTGGTGATACCCAAAATTCAAGTCGATATTGCTGAAATATTTCACCCCCTTGAGTTGGTCCAGAAGTTCATCAATCTGTGGGATCGAGAACCTATTACAGACAATGATCTTGTTCAGTGCCTGATAGTCAATGCAGAGTCTCCAAGTCTCATCCTTCTTTTTCACCAGCACGATCAGGCTCCCACAGGGAGATGAACTCAGTCGGATGTGACCTTTCTGCAACAACTCCTAAATATTCCTCTTGATATTGTCATTCTCCAGAATAGAGTGCCTATAGATTGGTCCATTGGGAAACAACGCACCTGGGGTTAGATCGATGGGGTGCTTAACCTGATAGTGTAGAGGCACCCCTGTGGGGGAGGTGAAGTTTTCCTTGCACTCCTCCACGACCTTATCCATCTGTTGTTGTCATGTAGAGGGGCCCTGTATGGAGTTCATGGCCATAGTATTCTTCTTTCCCTGAGGGAGGATCATCAAGAAAACAATTTTTTTGGTTTTGGTAATGAGCTTACTGCATTGTTTTGCAGTAACCAAAGAGATGGCTATAGGTAGTGTTATTTTCGGTATCCTGTACAACTTAGTTCCTAAAGTAATAATAAGAGCAGGAGGTCTGGACTCATACACAACATGTCTCTTCCACAAGTATGGTTGGCCTAATAATACATCAGAAACATCAAGAGGAGAAATGTCACATAATACCTCATCCATGAAGGGCTTGATACTGTAGGGAAGGCAACATTATTGGCTTACGCCGAGGTCTCCTCCTTGGTGCAGCCACCCGATGGTGTATGGATGTGGGTGTGTTGTGGTCGGAAATCCCAACCGTTTCACGACCTCTACTGAGATGAGGTTCTTCTTTCTCTCGCTGTTGATAATGAACTGCAACGGGGAACCTTTTACCCACATCTTGGAATGGAAGAGGCACTCCGCCTCCTCTGGATCTTCTGGTTCCTTCTTTTGGGTCTTTGTGGTGGCAATGATGGTGTTGGGATCCGCATCGATAATCTTTTTCCCCCTGTCATTCCCCTTGTCGGTCTTGGTAGCCTTCAACTCAGCTACCAGTGACTTCTTGGCCTAACACCCACTTGTGTTGTGAGTGGAGATGTTATGGAACTCACACCACTTCCCCATGTCCTTTTTTGGATTCATGATGTTGTTCTTTACTTGCGGCTTTGGCGGGTTGTCCTGGGCCACCCCGCCTTAGCTTGGTTCTTTGTTCTACTGTTTGGGGGTAGCTTTCCCTTACTTCTGATTCGCAGACCCAAAGTCTTGCTTCTTCTGTTTGAACTTCTACTCAATCTTGGAAGCATACCGGTATGCCGCACCAAGCATGGAGATGTTGAGGAACTCCATTTCCTCCTGAATGTATCTATGAAGACAACTGCAGTACTTTAACATCAAATGTTTCTCCGAATTTTTGATACCCAACTTTATGCATAGGGTATGGAACAGATTTGTCAGCTCATGCACATATTGGTCCCTTTGCTGCCACAACGTAGTCCATTGTATGTATTTGTCCTCATATCTCCCCACAGGATAATATTGTTCCTTGATGGTGTCTCGAAAATAATTCCAAGTGGGTGCGACCGAGAATAGAGAGGTTTCCCCCTTGCTCTATTTCTCCCAGTAGGTTTCCCACCAGTCCTTGACATGGGGTGCGACTTTAAGGAGTGAAAAAATAATCCTTTCTCAGTCGAAAAAGTCATGAACTGAGAAATATACTTCTAACATATTCAACCATCTATCAATGACATTTGCATCTATTTGGCCCTCAAATATGGGAATGCCAAAGTTTACTTGTACCTTAAAAGGAGTGGTGCCTCCAAAGTGGTTGTTGGATGTAGATGCACTGCCAGTGGGCAGCCGTTGAAGGATCTAGGAAAATTTGTCCATCATCACGTTCCTTTGTTTCTTGAGGGCCTCCTCGAGCAATAATTTGATAGAATATCCTGATCCCTCATCTTTATTTTCTTCCCCATGGGCAACCGTCAGGGTTTGTGAGGTTGATCTTGCAATGGTTCAACCAAATCGAGCCTTAACTCCTTATACCCCGACCTCGTTGGGGACATGCAAAGAAGGATTGAGAAAGAGAAGACTGCTCTGATACCACTGATCCAGATTTATGCATGAACACAATGAAATAAATAAATACACATAAACGCAAAGATGCAGTGGAAGTAAAACTTCATTTCATTAACAACAAATGACTGAAATATGCTTACAGACAGAATGGAAATAAAATAGCTCGGGCGCTGGTAGCTTATCTCTAAGAAGAGATGTGGCGGCTATTGGCTTTTGAAATATGTGTTACAATGAGGCTCAAAGGCCTATATATTATTGAGAAACAATGGAAAAACCTAAACATCCAAAAACCTAACCCTAGGAGATGAAACGCCAGAATATGGGCCCCGTTGGGGTAAATTGGTACATCGATTTCCCGGGGTCGTAACTTTGGCACACTATCTCCGTTTGAATTACATGATACATCATTAGAAATATCTATCCAAGGACTACAATGTTGATAGTGAATATTGAGTCCGAAACAAACTCATATTCGTCGGAGCATTCATGCCCAAAAAACATCGTTTAGGGCCTCAAAACGACTCCGGAAGTTTAGGACCCTAAAAAACTGCTAAAAATAGTAAATTGTGCTACAATTAAGGAAACTGAAAAAATGAAAGAAACAATGGCGTGGGTCCAAGTGGAATAGGTGTGTGACCACCAATATCCACCTTGATCAACACACCTTTTTCTTATCTCCTCAACTTGGGACTTAGAAAAGTCACATGTGTGCTCCTTACGCTCACTCTTCTCTTCTTTTTCAACACTTAACTAAGTGTCGACATTGTGCACATTTGTCATTTCTCTCCCATCTAATAATTTATACTCTTGCTAGTATAGTCACACTCCTTGCACTCTCTCTTCTTAAACTCATGCTATCTCTCCTGATATTTCGAACCTATAAACGGTTTGGCCTCCACACTCCTTGCATGGGCACTGTGCACTCCTTGCACCAGGATTTCAGAAGAGAAACAATTGAAACTTAAATTAACATTAAGTGTTCATTCAAATAACCATGAGATTCACACACATAGAAACACAGAGATAAATAACATAACATTACCCAATTACTCAGAGATAAGAAAAATAAAAAATTGGAAGTAATTCTTCTCTTCTATATTCATTTAGAAAATATTTATAAAGGTTTCGACAACCTTCAACAACTTTCATCATTTAATTTCACTCTCTCTTTTCAACAACCTCTCTTGGGAATATATTACATACATTTATACATGAGGGGGATTCTCGAGCCTTCCCTCTGGATTATTCCGGTGCTTCATAATTAAAACATCCTACCACTAATATTATTACAATAAATGAACATTTACAATATAGATATGAGTCGACGCTCAAAATATATACAATCCTTCAGGAATTAAAATAAATTAAAATCTCCTAGAGCACATACAATGGCTCTAGCTTCAAGATATTTTGGGAAATTTAATGACAACATATTCAATATTAAAGTGATGTTCCCTCCTTGTAATCCAAACCAGTTAAAGTGCACTGCGTTGGATGTTGAGTCATATTCCACCATGCCTCATTGAATGATGAAAATGATGCTCTTGCATCATACTCCTCTGCTGAAAAAAATCATGAGCTCCTACTCATGGATCTGTTTTTGTTGTTGATATCCTCCAGGGTCCCAAACTTTTACTTGGATCTGTCCATTTTCTTCTCTTCCTTTTTGATGTTGTTTTTGTTTTCATTCTCCTGTTGTTGCAGGATTTTCTCCTAGTGTCCAAATCATATGTTGCAGAGCTTTATTGAGCTTTCCACCATAGTCTTCTCATGTCTCTGTTGGAGCCGGATGTCACTCCTGGATTGCTAGTAGGAGCAGAGCCCGACGCCCATCAGTTTAATGTCACGATTTGTTTAAAGGGTGATCAAATGGAGGAAAACTCATAACAACATCGTGTCAACTTAGAAACTAGACCAGGCATGCATGAAAGAGTGAGGTCTTGATAAACTCCAAACAATAGGTCGTAGTAAAAGGGTGAGTAGGTGGAAGACTTATGCAAGAAGGGTGCAAGGTCTATCACATACATCTGGTTTGTAACAGACTGAAGAAGAATGCATTCGAACACAAAATCCTTTCACATTCAAACACAGATACCAGAAACACAACAATGTCACAACAAATCCTTTATCATAACAAGATTGTTAAGTTTGCGTGAATCCTTCAACTGCGAACTCTCCGGCATAAGACAAAACAAAGATGGAAAAAGAAGAACTGTTTGTCATAAACCAAGAAGTCTCAAACACAGAGGCATAACCAAGAAACCAGAGTATTTTGCTGAAACTTTACAGTCGGGAGCTTAGCTCTACCATCGATAGATACCAAAATGGAAAAAATGCCTACATATACTCAAAACAACAACAGCAGCGGAACCAAGAAAATGCATTGAAATCTTTGCGTCTGCATGGCTTCTGACAGTTAACATCTGAAAGATCGTGCAACTTATGTCAGACGCAATCTTAATTGTTTGACAGTTCCAACGGCGAATCGACGTGCCTTAAATTCATGGCCGTGCTTTCCCATTAAGGCGGAGGCAATATCTAACCACCACCAACTGCTTCAATAACTTCTTCTTGGGATTGAGAATGGCCTAGCCAACTCAGCATTTCGGGATACAGAAGACTTCTCGCGCTGCCACCTGGAATAACCAGATAGCTTGAGGGATGGGCATGGAGGCCAGCACGGAGGATGAGTGCACGACAGGAATGGTGGTGTCGGGTTAGAAGGGCGTGGAAGGAGTGACGGAATGAGAGAAGGATGACGGAGGACGATTCATGGCGGAAGACATTAGGTAGAAGGGAAGAAGATGGGAGAAACGAACTCGCCTTCAGGTGAGAGGTTGATGTGGAAAGGAACGGGACACGTGGCAAACAATGGGTGAATAATGAGAAGAGAGAGAACCACGTGGACCGAGGAGGGGAGGTGGATGGAGGACACACGACAACATGGGAAAGGCGGAAAGGGGGATTTCATGAAAGAAGACAGGCCCACTCCTGGTTAAATACAGAGCAGATGAGAAAGGCGGGACTGCACGAGCATCGTTGATCTGGGCGCCTCGATCGTGGCCATCGGGAAGCTGCATATGGGATTCCGGACCCCCCCCCCTCCGCTTAAAGGTAGAAAGGCAGGGGGGGGGTCTGGAATGGTCTTCATCGCCGTTGATCCGGGTGCGCTAATCTGAACCGTCGGAGAGTTGCGCCTGCGATTCCGGACCCCCCCCCGCTTAAAGGTAGAAAGGCAAGGGGGGTCCGGAATCCAACACGCATCGTTGATCCGAGCGCACGGATTTGGACCGTCCAAAACCGATTCTCGTTTAACTCGGATAAATTTGCGCATAAAACTTAGGACAAGTGGGTTTTTAACCCTTTCTTTTTCATTCTATCCCTCTTAACGAGAAATATCGCTAACATTTGGCTCCATGGGGGATAGAGTCGTCCCTGTGATGCTCTAAGAACTCTTTTGCAGACTTAGTGACTTTGTTGTTGGGATATGGAGTCATTTATTAGTCTGAACAACAAAAACAAAAACAAAAGTGATATTTACAAAACAAAACAAAATGAATTGGCTGAGGCTCACAGAAAACATTTCTTTAAGAAATGCCCATTGACTGGGCCACTAAAAACTTCGCTGCCTTCCAGATCCTACAACCTGTAAGTGTTGTTTGAAAACACTTCAAGGATCTTGAAAGGCCCGAACCAGAGGGCATCAAATTTACTGTGTTTGCCCTTTTCTTGCCTAGGTGCATCCCACTTGAGCACCATATCACCCTGCTCAAACTCTTTGTTCTTGTTTTTCCTGTCAAAAGCCTGTTTGATCTTCTGCTGATGATTGTAAGCTCTGTCTAGGACCTGTTCTCTGATCTGCTACACCTCCACCATCTGATGAATTCTTCTGAGCACATGGTTAGGTTCCCCCTGATAGTCTTGGAGGATATTTTCCACAGGCAAGGCAAGCTGAGTGGGGAAGATGGCCTCAATCCCATAAACAAACTGGAAGGGTGAGAGACCCAGGGATTTCTTTGTTGTCACTCGATCGGCCCAAAGTGCAAATTTGAGCTTTGAGTCCCAGGCCCTTTTATTATCCTTTAATAACCTTTTGATAAGCTTGATTAGACTTTTATTAGAGGACTCTTCCAGTCCATTTCCCTGAGGATAGTAGGGAGTGGAGTGAATCAGTGAAATCCCGAATTGTTCGCAAAATTTAACCAGAGGCTCAGATCTAAATGGGGAGGCATTGTCAGTGACAATTTTTCTAGGACAACCAAACCTAGCTATGATGTCTTCCAGGAAGCTAATGATTGCTTTGTGAAAAGTGCTTATGGTAGGGACATCTTCTATCCATTTAGTGAAGTAGTCGGTTGCTGTCAAAATCCATCGATGCTGGCCACTTGAGGGAGGATGAATTTCCCCGATGAAGTCCAATCCCCACTGCTGAAAGGGCGCTGAGACCACCACAGGTTTCAATGGCAGGGATTTGAGCTGTTGCTTCCCTGAGAATTTCTGACATTTGATGCAAGCTCTAATTTCCCTGCATACATCAGGAAATAAGGTGGGCCAGTAGTACCTAGCTCGGAGGATATTGTGAGCTGTGGTCTTCCAAAAATAATGGCCTCCACAGAGACCGCTATGGAAATCATTCATAACCTTCTGGGCCTGCTGTGGGTCCAGACACATTAGTAATACCCCCTGGGGGTCTTTCCAATACAAATCTTGGCCAATAAGACAATACCTGACAGCTTTGAGCTTTAAAGCTCTGGCTTTACTTCTTTCCATCCCATCAGGGGGCCTCAAATCCTATAGGAAATACAAGATATCTTTGTACCAGGGGCATGCTGATAGTGGCACAGTGCTTTGGGAACCCCTGCTGGATGATTCAACTTTCTCATTGGTAAAATTTATTTCCAAGGCTTTATAATTGGATTTGGCCAGGAGCTTGGCCAAACCCTGCCCCTTTGTTAACTTGGTGGGCTTCATTTCTAGGTCAAATTCTAGGATCTTGGTGATCCATTTACCTCTTCTTCTGTCTATGTCAGGCTGTATAAGAATGTTCTTCACAGAGGTTGAAGGGACATATGCAATGATCTTTGAGTGTAAGACATAGACTCTGAAATCTTTGAGAGATTTCACCAAGGCATAAGCCTGCTTCTCCATGATCTCGTATCGAAGCTCTGCATCTCTCAGTGCCTTGCTAAAGAAGGCAATAGGCTGCTCTTGCCCTTGATTGTTTTTCTGCAACAGAACCGCTGCTACTGTGTCAAAAGAAGTAAAAGAAAATATCGTAAAATCTTTAGAATAATCTGGACTGATGAGCACAAGAGCCTCGGTCAATGCTTTATTTATTTGATCAAAAGACTTCCTGGGTTCAATAGTCCATTTTATTTCATGGCCCTTCCTGAGCATGGCTGTGATATGTTTCACCAATTCAACAAAATTTGAAACAAACCTCCTCAGGAAATTAATTCTTCCCAAAAATGCTTGGACCTCCATTTTGGATCTGGGAAGTGACTGGGCCTAAATTGCTTCTACCCTGTCAGGATCAATCCTCACTCCCTCCGCTGAGACTATATGGCCTAACAACTTCCCCTCTTGCATAGAAAACAATGATTTCTTGGGATTCAGGGAAAGGCCAAACCTGCGGCACTTCAGGAAAACCCTCTTCAAGTGGGAGTGGTGCTCAATATCAATCTTGGAGAAGACCGTTAGGTCATCTAAGTAAATTACCACGAACTTATATTTTTCCCCAATGAAGGCTATGTCCATGGCTCGCTGAAATGTTGTCCCTGCGTTCATCAATCCAAAAGGCATCTTGGCATACATGAATGTGCCCCAAGGAGTGGTGAAGGCTGTTTTTTCTCTGTCTTCGGGCATGACTGATATCTGGTTATAGCCAGAAAAACCATCAATCATGGATATCCTAGATGCACCAGAGACCCTCTGCAATATATGTTCCATGTTGGGCAGGGGATAATTGTCCTTCCTCGAACTTCTGTTCAGGTTCCTGAAATCAACACAGAGCCTGATTTCTCCGCTCTTCTTTCT
>ML795780.1:239667-290095 GCA_009831015.1 Picea engelmannii
TTTTCGATTATTTCCTAAGACCCACTAAAAACCAAAAACTTTCTGAACCGAAGAACTTGAAAATGACTTGAAACTACCACTGAAAACTATGATATCCACCCAAACTCGGCCGAAAGGACGGTTTCATTTTGGGAGTTAACAGATACCAAAATGGAAAAAATGCCTACATATACTCAAAACAACAACAGCAGCGGAACCAAGAAAATGCATTGAAATCTTTGCGTCTGCATGGCTTCTGACAGTCAACATCTGAAAGATCGTGCAACTTATGTCAGACACAATCTTAATTGTTTGACAGTTCCAACGGTGAATCGACGTGCCTTAAATTCATGGCCGTGCTTTCCCATTAAGGCGGAGGCGATATCTAACCACCACCAACTGCTTCAATAACTACTTCTTGGGATTGAGAACGGCCCGGCCAACTCAACATTTCGGGATACGGAAGACTTCTCGCGCTGCCACCTGGAATAACCGGATAGCTTGAGGGATGGGCATGGAGGCCAGCGCGGAGGATAAGTGCATGACAGGAATGGTGGTGCCGAGTTATAAGGGCGTGGAAGGAGTGACAGAATGAGAGAAGGATGACGGAGGATGATTCATGGCGAAAGACATCAGGTAGAAGGGAAGAAGACGGGAGAAACGAACTTGCCTTTGGGTGAGAGGCTGATGTGGAAAGGAACGGGACGCGTGGCAAAGAGCGGGTGAATAATGAGAAGAGAGAGAACCACGTGGATCGAGGAGGGGAGGTGGATGGAGGACACACGGCAACACGGGAAAGGCAGAAAGGGGGATTTCATGAAAGAAGACGGGCCCACTCCTGGTTAAATACAGGGAAGATGAGAAAGGCGGGACTGCACGAGCACCGTTGATCCGGGCACCTCGATCGTGGCCGTCGGGAAGCTGCATATGGGATTTTGGACCCCCCCCTCCGCTTAAAGGTAGAAAGGCAGGGGGGGGGGTCCGGAATGGTCTTCATCGCCGTTGATCCGGGCACGCTAGTCTGAACCCTCGGAGAGTTGCGCCTGCGATTTCGGACCCCCCCCGACTTAAAGGTAGAAAGGCAAGGGGGGTCCGGAATCCAACGCACACCGTTGATCCGGGCACGCGGATTTGGACCGTCCAAAACCGATTCTCATTTAACTTGGATGCATTTGTGCATAAAACTTAGGAAAAGTGGGTTTTTAACCCTTTCTTTTGCATTCTATCCGTCTTAACGAGAAATATCGCTAAGAGTCTCCTTGTCTGACCTTTCTACCAACCCTCTCAACTCCATAATTTCCTTGTCCATCCTATCCCCTGGTTGGCTATTTTTTTGTAACTCTCTCTTTCTCTCTTGACAATTATTTTGTTGAAGGTTGTTTATGTTATCCACTGGTTGCTTCTCCTTCTTCTTTATTTCTTCAGGAATTTTACCTTCCTAGAGGTTTCCTTTGCTATTATTCATGATTTCATTTCTCTAGTAGTATTCCTCTATCTTTGGATGGTTTAACGAATCCTCCAACATATTCAACTATTTTTCCCACTGAGTGAGTATGGAACCTGAATGCTCCTCTTGAATATTTCTTTGGCCCACAACTATGTGGGCCTCCTCTTCTTTATTTTCCTTTTAAACAAAATTGGCTTCTATCCACTCTCCTTTTCTTTGACAGTCTCCAATGGAATCCTTCTGTTGCACCCTCCATCACACACAAACTGTTAGTTTTAAAAACCTTTGGCGCTTTGGCCTCTTCCCTAGATTCCTCTTGCATCATTTCTTTACAAGTATGAGAACCCACGAAACTCATTACAAGAGATATATTGACCTCTCCTATCCTCAAAATACAAAACTGGTGATATTTTTTTTCCTTCAAGAGTTCCTTCAAGCATGCTCTAACTAACCTCCTCTTTAACTGCTTTATATTCCATTGGAAACAACATATGTCTACACCCATTTTTCTCATGGGTATAAGTATTCTTCCTCCCATCATGTATGAAATTCCTGTCATATTGCCAAGGTCTCCCCAACAGAACATGACAAACATCCATGGGTATGACATCACATAAAACTTCATTCTTATAACTACCAATTTTAAACTCAACTTTACATTGTCGACTTGCCATGACTTGATGTCCTTTATGCAACCACGACACCATGTATGGGCTCGGATGTGATATCGTCTCCAACTTTATCTTCTCCACCATCTTTGTGGATACTAATTTGTCATTTCTCCCACTGTCTATGATCACCTTGCATACTTTTTCTCTAGTATTGCAAGCAATTTTGAATAAACTATTCCTCTGGACTAGTTCTTGTACCTCTTTTTCTAAATTTATGAGAGATTTCCTCATAATCAGTGATCTTCCCTCTTCAGTTGCTTCTGCTTTCATATTCGTCTCCACATTCCTCTGTTGCACCTCAGAAATGTGAGCTTCTCGAACTCCTACATTATTATTTTCAGGACATTCCCAAGACATGTGCCTTGTTCTCCCACAAGCATAAAACTTCACTTATCCTCCTCTACCTCTTGGAAAATAATTCCTTCCTATAGAGTATCTTTCTCTATACATTTCTCCTCTATATGTATGACTGTTAAATCCTCCAGCTTCTTCCCTAGATTTATGGAGTGTCTCTCTGGTGGTTCCTTCTCCTCTGTTAGGTTTCTTCCCCCTATTCCTCTGACTCTGCTTCCTTGCCAATTTTTATTCTGTCTTAAGGGATACCTAATAAGAATATTCTACATTCCTCATTTTCATCATACTAATATCATCCTAGATTTTGTATCTCAATCCATTAATATACCTAGAAAATATGTATTCACCATTCTCCATGTGTGCTTCTCTTATATTCAACTTATAAAATTCTTCGGTATACTCCTTCACCGACAAACATTTATGTGTCAGATTCTACAACCTTATGAACATATTCAACCGATAATCCTTGGGTATCAATTTATCCTTAAGCTTAGCTACCATTCTATCCTAGCTCTTAATCTCAGTCTTACCTTTTTTCCTTCTATCAACTTGCAACTCGTTCCACCATAAAGTTGCACATCCCTTCAACCTGGACACTGCATGCTTTACCTTCTTTTCATCATCAATCTCCTCATACTCAAAGTACTTTTATAAAGAACTTATCCAGTCAAGAAATTATTCTACATTCAAATTACCTTCATACATTGTGTTGTTCCTGAGATTACACTTAAGGATCAAAGGGTAATGTCAAGGCATCATAAATATAAAGAAAAGTTTTGAAAGGTTTTTTTTCTTCTGTTAGTTATATAAGAATTAATCCTCAAATGAAATTAAAGACAGAACATAACAAAGGTCGTCTTTTGTCGTCTGAGTCGATTTATAAAATCAAATGATGTGGGGGAAACTTACAAAACTGTTAAACAAAATGAGGCATCAATAAAAGACGAATCTTACATTGTTCACAGTAGAAGAAAATAAAGAATGCACCCTTGAAAGGATATAAGATACAGTAATCCAAGTAGCTCACAGGTCTTGTATTTACTTATAGCAAACACAGAGGAAAAAATAATTTCTTATAAAAAAACCGATAAAATGTGATTACAGTAGTAGTACTACTAAATTGAAACCACTCACTTATCAAGGAATGACATAAAGAAAATCTAGAAATATGAGATACATGATAAACACATAACTCAAACTGCACAAAGGTTGGAATCTCAGTCTACACTTGTATTAATTCTCACAAAAGGAGAGTTTTCTCTATTACATTCGGCAAGAAGAAACCTTTGTTAAGTCCTCAAACTATGTATTTATACAAAAATGTTCTCAACCCTAAGCAGTTGGAATTCTCATAATTCAAAAAACAGTAAATATTACAATATATAAATTTGATGCATTTCATTCGCATCTTCTCTGTCTCTTCTCCTGCTAGCAGAGGCGTTTCTTCTTCTTATCCTCCAACTTAGAAAAAGATGGCCTTTAATCATGACCTATGTAAATGGTATTCACATATTGTCTCATTTGTTCCCAGATGTGTTGTCTTTTCCTTGCTCGACACACTGAACACATCTGCCTACGAATTGCACCACTAACCTAGAAGGTGTTGTTGTGTCATTTGCCTTGAAAGTATATAACTTATTTTCTATGTGAGGCAACCTATTTTCCATTCTCCTGGCTTCTAAAGATATAGACTATAGCCGCAAACTAGGATTGACTATGCACTTATTAATCTGGATAATGTCAATTTGCTTCAATTGCAGGATTTCGGCTTGGGCTTCTTCTACGCTTGTCTTGGATTCAAGTTAATTATTTGCTATATCAATTTTCCACAGGGATTTAGAGATACTATCTCTTTAAATTTTTAGTAACTTTTTTTTGAGTGATGAACTTGCTTCTTCACAAGCTTTCTTCACTTCTGAGGCTAACCTTTTACTTTCAACTAAATTGGCTTCCCAGGTTTTCAGTATTATATCACCTCAAGTTTTCTCTAAAAGAGACAATCTAGAGACCTTGGCTACTTCATCCTTTGTTGATGACACAATTGCCTCCTGGAAAGTAGCTCGAGCTGCAATGGCCTCTCTTTCCTTTAGTTAAATGTTATTTAAAGAATGGTCTACCTCCCGATAATAGTTTTCGGCAACTTCTACTTTAGTAAAAAGGATTTGTTGTGTTGATTCCATCTTCTCATGCGCCTCCAATTTCTGGGCTTGGAACACGCCATATCCACTACCATGTTTCGAGTCAAGTTTATTTTAGCTTGTAGTTGTTTGACCAACTCTCCTTGTTGAATGGCCAATTATCTACTTGCCTGTGAATTTTTATGCATCTCATCAAGACTGATCTTGAGTCACTGAATTTCCTATCTGTCACAGGCTATGATTTGATCAAAACCCTTATTCATCTTGCTTCTCACACTCTTCTCCACTGTCTTCATTTGGTGTTGCAACTGTCTTACTAGTATTTTCTTCTGCTTCAATTGGTCTCTCATATTCCCAACTAAATACTGATTTGTTGTGGCAAAAGCTCCCAATGAGACTGCCACTTCCATAGCAAATTTTCCTCCTCTAAGTCTTGTCCATCATATAGCACTTTGTGTCTCTTGACAGTTGTACCCTCCTTTTGGTGCATTTCTCTTTTTACTACAACCCTCCTCTTCTTGTTCAAGAAGAAGTCGGAAGGGGGAATTTATTCAACCAAAATAGGGGTAAGATCTTCTATAAATACTACTTCGGCATTTGGGTTCCCCTGAATGATCTATAAATGTGTCAAAGACATAATGGGGTCACCTATTTGGGTGGTCTGTGGTTTCCCTGTTGTATTAGTAGACCGATTTTCTAGTGTAGACAACGATGCATCCTATCCCTTTTTTATCAAAACTTCATCTTGAGCTTTCGTTTGATCATCAAGTTGATTTGATGGTGTAGTATTTTCTTTCTATGTCAAAACCTTTGTTTTCACCAAATTTTCCTGAATGTCTTGTCCACTGGAATTTCCTACTTCTAAATTTTGGGTCCCAACTTTATGTGTGGCTGGAGATGTTGTGACTTCTCCTTGTAATACTTTCGATAGACTATTTCTTCGGTGTGTCTAAAAATTATAGAACTCAGCTAATTTGTCTGGAGCCAGAGTCTAGACTCGGGTCAACACCTCCTAATAAGATCTTGCTCCTTGGAATATCTCATCCTGTGGGGAATATTCATGCTCATATTTCCTTAGATTGTAAAGAGCCATTTGATTTCCCACGACCTTCTGGGAGTCGTGTTTCTTGAATTCAATGTTTACAAGATTAATTTCCTTTAGGGATGTGGCCTCTACCTTTGAGAGTCCGAAATATAACAATGAGAAAGTACCATCCTGCAAAGGAAATGTGGGCCACACTTTTTTCTGCACTTCCTTTAGCTCTTTACTGATTCGTCCTAATACAGTTTGATGCGCTACATCTCGGCACACCAATTGATCTGGTAGAAACATTGGTAAGGCATGCGGAGGTACGAAACATCCAAAAATCCTTATGTAAGAGAAATGTTCCTCAATGTACCAATATTCTATTTTTCCCAGGTTGGCCACTATCTTGTCTGAAATCTTGGGAGGTGGGCAACCGTATATAGTGATATGCATTAACACCACCACATAGTTGCAAATTTCATAGAAGAAATCTTTAGCTTTATCCTTCCACAACTTGGAGTTATAAAAATGTATTGGTTCGGTGCTAGTCAGAGTCCAACTCCATCTCATCAAAGGAAATGGCATCACAAAACAAACGACATTCATGATGGATGCCAACATGTAAAATGGGGCAAGTTTCCCTTTGTCTTTCAATGACTGATATTCTATGATTTACCAGACCAAATTGTTTGATAATATTTTGTCCCAATCGAAGGAATACGCCTTTACTACTGTATGCATGATTGGTACCCATGGTAATAAGAAATGGGCAGATTTTTCCTTCCCAAACAGTCGACATAACATCATGGCTACATACATCATGTGAGGTTCTAATGATGCAACAACATATATGCCATGGGTGTCTGCTCTAAATTTCTCAGGACATGAGCACCAATCCTTGATCAAGTTAGGTAGGTTATTTCCATATTGCACGCATTATTTTCTGTCGAAATCCATCAGTAAAGTGGCATTATAAAAATAATTGGGTACTGGGGACAATTTTTACATTACCTGAAAATTTTCTAGTCAAAAGGACCCAACTGCAACTTTTTGTGAATTGCAAATGCTCCTGGTTGAGATGTTGATGTTCTCCAGTGCCAAACCAATCATATCATTATAAGGTACGAGCCTTGGCTATGTGGCTATTTTATGTAGCTCTGATTGAGCAACATATTTGAGTCTCATAGCTTGGGTTTCAGTCACCTCATTTCCTGAATCATCTGGGAAGTTGATCAATTCATATTGTAGAATGTTGAATACGTGCGTCCAGGTTTTCACTGTATCTATGGTTCTGGGTGAAGTATTTGAGAGGACATCTGCATTCAAGTTCGATCTTTCACCAGACGCTTTAGCTGTTTTCCATGGAACCATTATATCACGAGCTCAGAACTCTGTTACCTATTACAAAAAATTTGTAAAACTTCTTATTTTGCTCAAGCTTACTGTTCTGTGAAAACGCAAATGGAATTAAAACTTCAATATATTTTTCACCTTAAGAGTATCAATTTACGCATACCTTCACTGACAACATATTTGTTAACTTTAATGAAAATATTTAGGCGGTGCTCCGAGATCTTATTTGAAATCATTGTCGTATAATATTTGAATTTACCCGAACTATGATTTAACGAAAAATTAACATAAGATAATAGTGTTTAGCCCATTAACTAATCACATTTAACCTTAATTATTTTCGGGCTTTCAGACCTTGGGATATCTGATAATAGCTCGAAATATGATTTCCGAAGCTCAAAACCACGAAGTGATTAATTATTCGCTAACTTCCTTTAACCTTAAATTAACCTTGTTTAGTTTCTACGGTATTTCGGGAGTTTGGACTTCATAAATTCATAATGCGATGGATGGTGAATATCCAAACTCCGAGTGTGAAAAGATATTAATTAACCTTTAATCAAGATTAGTTTATTTAACCAAGGTTTAAAATTTTGGGACTTTGAAGGTGAGACATTTTGAAATGCTTGAAGGATGAAACTCTGAAGCTCAAAACTCCAAAGTATTCTCTAGGGGTTTGACCTTTTAATAATTAGGAAACTCCAAAAAACTCAGGAAAAAGGATCGTTTGATCAAAAGGAAAACTTCATCAATAGTGAGAATCAAGCATGCTTTATTCTTATTTTAACTGGGAAAGAAAACTATTTAAAGTATAAAGTTTAGAAATATATATGTGTTCCAACATAGGCTCCATCTATGGATTGTATCTCCCTATGAGACGTAGAAGAACAGTAGACCAAGTGCCTTTATTGGGTAAATGGATTCATTATTTCATTTCTGTGAAACACATTCGAAAAAGGATCATACGGAGAAAAAACGTTTCAACCAAAACTTAGAAAACCTTAAAACACATCGCATCATGACCTTCGGTTAGGCTATTTGAAATACCTCTTTCTTAAAATTGTATTCAGATTTTCTTAAGATAATTAAAGTAACTTTAGTCGAAATATCAAGTTTTGATCGATTTTGTTCGCATCAAGTTTAAGTATATGTGTCGTATTTTATGGGGATCTCTCGTTGGTTCAGAATTTAAATCTCACTGAAAAAGAATTAGATGTCAGAGTATATCATGTAGATACGTATGACAACCACACAGATATCATAGATATTGCTTCACTGCCAGCGAGCCTGTTCAGTACCTCGGTGAAGTTATCTATTTCTCCCATTGAAATTCCTTTCACCACTTCAATTAATAATTTTGCATTTAAATGTTGATATGAGGGAAATGATTTAAATGAATTTTCTTTCATCGTCTCTTTTGTTTTTTTTGGGGGGGGGACAAAATGGGGCAATCAATTTCTCAAATTTCCTTTCACCATCCATCTTATATTTTAATACATGAAGTAGGGGAAATCAATTTGTATGTAACATACAAGGGATGATATATGTTTAATATATTCAAAGGAAAGGTCTGTCATATTTTTTTTAGTATACTCCGAAACTAATTTTCTTCCAACGTTCAATATGTCTTCACCTATTGAGGAGATTTTACAGGGGATTTTAAATTTAGGGATCAACCTTGAGCGAACTAGTCAGTTTAAAACTAGATAAGAGAGATAAAGTTATTAGGATTAGATTAGACATACTTTCTTTCAGTTAATTTGAAAGGGATGCATAATTTTTCTCCTAACATTATTTTGAAGCATGTTTATGAGTTTTTAGAGTTAAGGGGAAGTCTTCTCTCTCTATGAAGACCAGGGAGAGGTATTGAGAATCATAGGAAAATAAAACTTGAGGATGGGAAGAATAAAATAGAAAGAATATTCAAATTTTCTATTGCAAACAAGTTCAATCCCACACAAGCTTGTTCATTGATTCTCGTATTTTCTTTAAGGTATTTTTATTCTTATTTTCTTTTTTATAAATTTCATTTTATTTTTTATTTTAATTTTAATTTTATCAAAACTCAGAGAAGACTTTTAGGATTAGGCTATAATTCTTATATTCCTCTGGTTGTTGATCAGGTGACAATATTTATATGGATGAGACTTCTTTCATATTTAGTGAGATCCCCTTGAAAATTTAACTGGGGTCAGTAGGGTAGAAGCTCATACCTCATATTTTCTTTATATTTTTAACCAAGTAAACGATTTATTTATCACCTATTTTGAGAGAAAGCCAATGTTTTGAAATGTGAGTGTTGGTTTTTGATACATCCTTATCTCTCAACTATTAGCAAGTATTTTTCATAAAAATAAACATGAGAAATGTCAGAAACTTCTGAAAAAGAAACAATAGGTGTTACTCTCTTTTTATATTTTTGTTTTTATGAAATCAACAAAACTGGTCTTTTTACAGTGAGCGTAAAAACTTACCAAAGAAATGAAAACTGTAAATCAAAACAAGAAAATCAAATCGATATGTACAATGGTGATTTGGAATTTGATTATTGCATGAAATGCTTCAGGTAACCCCCATTGATAAGGGTGTTAAGGATTTTCCCATCGAGGTTTTCTAATAAGAATGAGTTCTTTCCCTTGGAAGCCGTGATCTTGAAGGGCCCACACTAGATGTTATCGAACTTGCCATGATTTCCAACGTCTTCTTTCCTAGCATCCCACTTCAAAACTAGGTCATCAGGAAGAAATTCCCTATCTTTATCTTTTTTATCAAACAAAACTTTCATGTTGTCTTGATATTTCTGAAGTTTCTCATCCACTTCAACCCTGTTTTGTTGTACTTCAATTGTACATCGTTAGGATATTCCTTCGCGTCTTGCCAAAGATTCATCATGGGCAGAGCAAGATTTATGGGGAGGACTACATCAATACCGTACACCATTTGAAAAGGAGACATTATGATTGACTTCTTAGTGCCAATGCAATTCTCCCATAAAGCATATTTTAAATGAACATGCCAGGGTTTCTTATTTTCAGTCATCACCTTTTTAATTATAGTGATCAAGCTCTTATTTGATGATTCATCTAATCCATTTCCATGAGCATTGTAGGCTGTGGAATGGCCTAGTAAAATATTGTACTTTTCACAAAAACTGACCATCACCATGTATTTGAAAGCTTGGGTATTATCCGTGACTATCTTTCGAGGACAGCTGAATCTTGATAAAATGTTTTCTTCTAAGAAATTGATCACCATTGAATCTGTAGCATTTCGTGTCGGAATGTCTTCTACCCATTTAGTGAAATAGTTTATGGTGGTTAAGATCCATTTATGCTGTGCACTTGAATGTGGATGGATTTCCCCGATGAAATCTAGACACCATTGTTGAAACAGAGCTTATGTTTTGACTAGAATCAAGGGAAGAGCGGGAAGCTTTTGTTTTCCTGAGATTAATTGACAAGAGTTACAGGCTCCGACTTTAGTATTCACGTCAATAAAAAAAATTTGGCCAATAGTATCCATCCCTCAGGATTTTATAGGTCATTTCTCTCCAGGCACGTTGTCCTCCACACACCCCTTCATGAAACTCATTTATGACATTCTCTGTTTCGGATTCTATTAGGTATCTTAGTAAAAATCCTAGGGGATCCTTCCAATACAGTTGGCCGTCAACGATGCAATATTTTACCACTTGCAACTTCAATGTTATTGCTTTAGAGGGAGTCATATCACTTGGGCACTGAAGATTCAGTAGATATGAAACTATGTCGCCATACCAAGCAGAGGAAGAGAGTTTTTCTTGAATCTGAGTTGCAGGTGTCTGTACATCAAATTATTTTATATCAGGAAGGTCTCTGTAAGCTTGTAGATGGTTTCTTCCAAGTGCTCAAAAATTTGATTTGGCTAATATATTAGCTAGGCCTTGACCCTTGACGAGATCGGTCGGTTTTACCTCAAGATCAAATTCCTCAATCTTGGCTAGCCATCGACCTCTCTTTCCATCACTATCTGGTTGAACCAATATATCTTTAACAGAGCTAGTTGGCATGTAGGCAATTACTTTGGAATGCAACACGTAAGTCCTGAAAGATTTGAGGTCTTTCACCATTGCATATGCCAATTTTTCCAATATATCATATTTCATTTCGGCGTCTCTAAGATTTTTTCTGAAAAATGCTATCGATTGCTCGAAACCTTCATCATTATTCTGTAAGAGCACGACCGCAATAGTATGTTCAGAGGTGAATGAAAAAATCAAGAATTATTTCATATAATTTGGACTGGCCAGCACCGGTGCTTCTCCTATAACTTTCTTGATGCATTCAAAGGATGCTTTAGCTTCGGTTGTCCATTTTACCTCACTGTATTTCTTGAGCATATCTGTAATTAGTTTAAAAATTTTAGCGAAGTTTGGAACGAATCTTCTCAAAAAAATTATTTTTCCTAAAAAAGATTGGATTTCCTTTCTGTTCCTAGGAATATTTACTGTATCTATAGCTTCAACCTTTTATGAGTCAATTTTGATTCCTTCCCTAGATATTATATGGCCCAAGAGTTTACCTTCCTGCATTGCAAAATGAGATTTCTTGGGATTTAGATACAAACCAAATTTCGGACATTTCTCAAACGTCTGTTTGAGGTGTACCAAGTGCTCTGCATCAGAGCTAGAAAAAATAGTTAAATCATCGAGATAGATGATGACAAAATTATCTCTCTCACCGACAAAGGTGATTTCCATTGATCATTGGAAAGTTTCCCCTGCGTTCATCAGACTGAATGGCATTTTGTTGTACATGAAACTACCCCATGGAGTGGTAAACGTGGTTTTTTCTTTATCATCTTTGTGGAATGCAATTTGATTGTAATCTAAAAGGCCATCAATCATAGACATTATGTTAGCTCCGACCACTTTTTCTAGAATGTGATCCATTTTAGGGAGTGGATAATTGTCTTTAAGGGATGGTCTATTTAGATTCTTGAAATCCATGAAGAGTCTGATTTCACCGTTCTTTTTCCTGACCGAAAATAAGTTGGCTACCCACTCAGAATACCTGAGTGGAACAATAATCTTTGCATCAAGGAGATTTTTAACCTCCCTCTATATTATAGGCAAGAGTATAGGGTTTATCTATCTGAGTTTCTACTTGAAAAGTTTGATGCCCTGCTTTAAATGGATTTTATGTTCGATGACAGTGGTATCATAAGGTTTGAGTTCATCGTAAGACCAAGAAAAGACATCTTTGTATTGTTTAAGTAACTCAACATATTTAATTTTCATTTCGGGTGGAAGGTATTTATATATTTTGACCAATTTAGGAGTTTCCTTAGTTCCTATATTACAATCTTCCACCTCTTTGGGATGAGGTTGCAAGGTAGACTTTAGAGGTATGTCATCCTGATCAAATAATATTTCTAGAAGAATCAAGCCTTTAGGGAACTGACTGTTTTTCAACACTAACATGTAGTGTTTAGCGATATTATCTTGCAACTCCTAAGGATCTTCACCTTCCTGCATGATCCAAGTAGGGTCATTTTGATTTTCTTGGTCGATCTGGGTTTCAGAAAATTCATCAACCATTTCTAGAAATTGCTTGATCTGCTCATCATCTTCAAAGACCTGCCAATGATGGAAATTATTTGGTATTGAAGGCATGTGCCTCATTTCTATGTGATACTTTAGCTTCAGGACAATAGGTGGCATAAACGTAGCAACCACTTTCCCTATAGAATCAACTTGTTGATTTTCTACCCTGGGAATATGATGATATTAAACGATGAGAAAAAAAATTATATCAAATCCCAGGCGTAGTTCCTGTAGGATATTTTTTTCAGGATAAATCCGTGAGTGCGGACACAAACCGATCTCCCTAGATCCACCTGGATCTAGAACAAAATAGGATAGAATAATACACTTTCCCTAGATCTAACCTATTGAATGAACTAAGAGATAAGGATCATGGACATACCTTATGAACTCTTTCCTTATGTCTCTGTTGTTCCAAGCTTTGCTCCAATTCTCTTGTGCCATTCAGATCACAATAGTACAAACCAATCGAAGTAAAGGCAGATTAATATATTCAATAGCTAGTCTATACATATGATCAAGGAGTTATGTAATAAAGTGACATCATCTTTATAGGAAAGGGACATATTACTGTATTGAATTAATTGAAAGTGAAACTTACAACCTGAGCCTTGATGTCATAGGTCTCCTTTCGATGGCTACTAGCTCTGACACACACACTTGCTCATGCATGAAGAAAATCAACCACATTTGATGACCTTGTTGTCTCTAGCTGTTGTAGCATCAGTCCTCCATACAGTCTTGCACTAACTCTCCAATCAATCTCTTGCTAGCTTGCTTCTAACCTTTTCCATGAGAAATCTCCTCAATATATAGGAGAAGATAGATTAGTTACTTGGATAGGAATGATCCCAAGATATCTGGAATGCCAGCACCCGAACAACCATTTGAAGCCAACTCATGTTTCTAGAAGATTCCCTTCTAGAAGATTCAATATTTTTATCTTTTTCCTTCCTTTGGAACATGTTCGCACCCTGACAGTTAGTTACAGTGTGAACTGTTCGCACTCAAGCTTAATGCAGCCTGCGAGAATCAGGCATTCTTGCAGGAAACTATATAGGTAGCCTGCGAACATCCCTTAAAAGCATGATTTCTGGAAGCAGACAAATGTAACTTTTCTCAGGAAATTGTTCTTAATGAAGAGCTTGATTTTCCATCATCATAAAATTATCATACCATCATCACGATGACCAAAATTGTGGATAACAGAATGCCCCCCAAAGTCTGAGAGTGTAACTAGTGACAGTCGATAGACTTTGTAAGCTGCATGTGTGTGTCAAGAACCAAAAGCACATCTAATCAGAGACCTGCAAACATCCAAGCATCAACAAAATATCATGTATACCAATTCTGAGGTAGGCATTCCCATAGTCAGATCATAGATTGATGACATCATAAAGATCATGGCCACCAATCATACACTATGGATCCATGCCATCACAATATAACATAGCCACCTGAATACACTGTGGATCTATGCGACAAATTTTCAATCAAGACGACATAGCCACGAAACATACACAGTGGATCTATGTGTCACAAATCATATATATACTCCATCGCAGCCTGGATCACAAAGACAATATCCAGGGTCTTCAATCTCATCGCCCAAAGTACGAATCTAACCATGTGATTACATGTGTCGAAGTTGAACATGGTAGAAACCACTTGATTACCGGTCATTGATGTAACCGTTAACAAGTGCGAGGGAAATCACCATTGATGTCAATGAATCCCAAGGTACTATAGTACAATCCCTTGACTGTGAATAAATTATTTGATGTTGAACAGTCGACGAAATCTTTCGATCAGAGGTCAATGATGTAAACCCACTGTCGAAAGTGAGAAACTTGCCATTGAGGCATGCAAGCTCCAAGGTACTAAATAATTTCTAAGTCTTGATTCCGGATAATCTGCCGAAGTCAACAGAACAAGACTCGTCACAGGAGGGCCTTGATGTATCCCTCATCAGTGACACGAAACGAGTAACAGAGTTTGAAAGAGAAACAGAGTATGTGGCAATTGGACTTTGTACATAGGGAAGGCCGACACGAAATGAACGGGCAACTGCAAATGGCCGACTCAATAGAAGTTTCAGACGGACTGCTCTTGAACATATGAATGACATGACCGAGGATTTGGCAGCATTGACTCAAATACGACACATGGAAAGACCTTGTTATCAGATCGAATGAGAGACAAATGGATTTCCCAAAATGGCTTCAAATGATGAATAGGGGGTGTCATGTTCAAGAGCGACACTTACTGCCAATTAACACAAAGATGAAACATATCCCTTTCCTAAATTTTACCCCACCATTTCTGGAAAGTACCTCTTTATTTTTACACAAGCTTGAAGAGGATCACATATGCTTGTTGATATAAGCTCATCCTTCAGACGAGTCCCTCAGAGTACTTTTAACGAACCCTAAGAAGGAGTGGTTCGGTCCCATTACAGGTCTGTCAATGTTTATTTAACGAGTCCAGAGATAGTAAACTCAAAGTTTTTTCAAGATTATAGAGTTTGTAAAAACAATTAAAAGAGAACTCTCTCAGTTCCTTTTTCATACAATAGTCCAAAGAGACCGAAAAAGGGTTAAACTATCGCTCGAAGGACGCATACTTCAAATACTTTAACGAGCATGAAAATAGCAAGTTCGCTCGACAATCTTTTCATGTTTCGAGAGTCTGAAAAGAGATTAAAGTTAACTCCAGGGGGGTTCCTTTTTCGTATAACCACAGCGAGCCTAGAAAAGGGATAAAACGACGCTCGATCACGTTCTTATGTTTTTCACAAGCAAAAGAACGAACAAAAACGCTCGAGGTTTTAAATCAAAACCATAGAAAACAAACAAAATCACACCACACCGTAAACGTTTTATCCATAATCATCCGTATTTGTTACCTGCAAGTCATTTTACTCATTTCCATATTAGTAATTAGGGTTAAATAAGGAATAAACATAAAAAAAATCCACTTCTGACATAGTAAAAAGTAAATAAAATAAATCCATAACACATTTTACCATATCATTTTACCCTTTTACCATTTGAGTTTAAAAAACCTCCATTTTACCTTCTACCTTCAGTGTTGATTTCTGGGACTTTCGGGCGATCATTCCACGAGCTGTCTGCATCATTTTGGTAAGCTCTCCATTCTCTACCTTTTCACGGTTCAAATTTATGTTTTCTTTGATTAAAAGTCAAGTTTTAAATTGATTTTTTAAACCCTATGCATGTAGAGGAATTCTCGTAGGCTGCCCATACGGGACCTGCGAGAATGCCTCATTCTCGCAGGTGGGCCTAAGGTAGCCTGCGAGAAGTTCGCACTGCGTGCAATAGGCCACCTGCGAACAACGCAAAGTTTAAAAATTTATGCAATGTTTAGCCAAAAGAAAGAATTTTTCCATGTTTAAGATTATTAACCATCTTCATATGTTTCTCATGCAGGTTAATAGCCATCGTCATGGTGCTCGAATGGCGAGAACGGGAACACGAGGAAGATAATACAAACGCTGAAAATCACCCTCCGACCATTGCTGCCTTAAGAGATTGTGGTCTCTTGAAATATTTTTTCATCCCGGGCATGAGAGCCTAAGTTCTATTGCTGGAATACTTAGTCCGGATGTGGGATCCGGACCAACAAGTTTTTAATGTCAGAGCTCACACATTGACGATTGACATCGAGGACATCTATTTCTTGACTGGGTTATCCAGGCGAGGGTCCTATGTCAGTTTGACCGGTAGCCGAAGGGGTGGTTTAAAAATGAGTGAGTATTGCAGACAGTACTGCGTGCCTGAGGATGAATGACAGAGAGGAAAAGTGGCAATTTGGGGAGTGATTGATCTGACTCTCCACACCATTCTCTTTACCATTGCTTGGATGGCGGGAAGTGTTGCTCCACATATGGCTCTGCAAAGCTATTTTCAGTATGCCATTGAGTGTACTGACCCCGGGTATTCAACTGGGCTGATGCAGGTTTACGCAGTCTCAAAAAACAGTTGACTAAATGCAGGCATGGAGATCTAAAACAGTTCGGATATGGATCTCTGTTAGTGTCCTTCTTCTGTGAGAGGGTCCCTGTGTTTAGACTTCAGGCTGAGTGGCACTTTCCGGGTCCCAGGGATCCATGGATGTTACGATGGTGTCAACTCATGGCCCGACATGTGGCAGGACCGATCGTCAGGTATGACGATACCTTCTTTGATTGGCTTCAAGGCCAGGTGCTGATGGTAGAAGATTATGCATACGCTGGCTTGGATTTCCGTGGTGATCCTGACCTTGCACTACCTGAGGATGCACAGTGGGGAGACCTCGGTAAGAAGCACACCAATTTTATCTTTTAAATTTTTTTGTATTTTTAACATATTTAAATGTTTTTGTTTTATAGATTTATCTGAAGACTAACACCAAATTTTTATTGATAACACAGACGTTGGGGAATATAGACCTGCTGGTAGTTCTCCTATCCAGCGTCGAGTATAGGTAGTAGTAGCAGTTCCACAGTACGTCGAGGACTATCTGACAGTGGAGCAGAACTTAGAGGGTCTAATGGCCGACGTTCCAGATATGACTCTGGAGGAGATTCCATGACGCGATCAGCGTCACACTGTGGGAGTCTCTGCCTCTATGGGTCGACTGCTCCGCAGAGTTTCTAGGACCTTAGTGTGTTATCGTGAACATCATCCTTGATGTCATTATGTAGAAGCTATGGGCTTCAATTTTTTGATATTTTGGTCTTCGGACAAACATTTTGTAAAAACAAGCTTTGATCGTTATATATATATACACGGCTTCTACCGACTTACTTTACATTGTGTACAATTTAATGTGTTTGATTTATAAATGATTTAAATGCCTGTCCAATACATAATTAGCTAAAGCATCTGTTAATGTATTGATACATCTAGGAATGTGTTGATATTCAATGTGATCAAAATGTCATTCCAAGAGGTGAATCCGCAAATATACCCTCAATAAAGTAGGACTTCGAATAGAATATACATTACTGAGCTGTAGTACTACCAGCTGCAATTCAAGTCGGACAATCAAATGATGAATTCCAAGAGAGATAGCATCCACCAGTAATTCCACAATGACGCTATACTCTGCGATGTTGTTGGTTGCTCGGCCAAGGCATACACCTTGTAAAGATATAAGCTTGTTTGTTGGGGCATAGATTGCCCAGGCAACGGAAGCTAGGTTCCGAGTACTACGGCTAGCACCGTCGACGAAGCCAATATAAGGTAGCGAATACTCCGACATCTGGCAATAAAACACAACGTCATGTAAGGGCAAAGACCAGATAACGTCAAAAGCAAAAACTAAATTAACACACACACTCAGTATGATACATAAAATACAAGTACTCATGCACAAATAACTTATGCATAGTACTTCTTCAAGTACAACCCATTTCTGGGTTCACTCAAAGGTACACCATCATAATCAACTAGCTCATACGCTCCTTTTTCCAAAACTTTGCTAACAATATAAGGCCCACGCCACATTGGTTCGAATTTCCCAGCTCCTAAGAAATCTTTATCTTGTTCATACAGAAGAACAAGATCTCCTTCAGAGAAGACACGAGGTTTGACATGCTTGTCATACTGTTCCTTAACACGTTTCTTCTGGGCTTCTATTACAAGAGTAGTGTCATGTCGAGTCTCGTCTAATCGCATCAAAAACAAAAGATGTTCCTCTTCGGTAGAAGTATTAGGTAAGAGCTCCACAGCTAGCTTCAAAGAAGGCATTTCACATTCTATTGGCAGAATGGATTCCATGCCATAAACTAATCGAAAGGGTGTAAATCATGTAGCAGATTTAACAGATGTCTGATATGCCCACAATGCGGAGAAAAACATCGTGTGCCAACTGGTTTTATGGATTCCTATCATCCGTTGAATCATAGTTATGAGAACCTTATTGATTGCTTCGACCTATCCATTAGCCTGCGGATAATAGGGTGTTGAGCTATCATGACGAAGGCCCAATTTTTCCGTGAGTTTAGACATCATATGATTTCTAAAATGACTACCGTGATCGGTAACGATAGCCTGAGGAACACCAAAACGAGTGATGACATGGTTGAAAAGAAATAACGCTGCAGTCTTCCCAGTATTATCGAATGTTGGCATCACCTCGGCCCACTTAGTAAAATAATCAACAGCTACAATAATATAACCATGCCCCCCGGCCGAGTGAGGGTGACATGTCATGAAATCAATGCCCCATTTTGCAAAAGGACCTACTGAGACCACAGGATGAAGGGGAGTAGGATGTGAACAAATCTTCTGATTATAGGTCTGGTAGGCATGACACTTCTGAACAGCAGTAATGCAGTCTTTGAACAAGGAAGGCCAAAAGTAACCTGCACGTAAGATCTTCTGGGCAGTAGCACACCTAGACATATGACCACCACATGCTCCTGAATGGCAGTCATTCAAAGCTTTCTCAGCTTCATCAAAAGTCAAATAGCGTCGAAAGATAGAGTCAATGCCTCGACGGTATAGAGTATCGCCGAGGATAATATAATGACGTGCTTGATAACGGACACGACGACGTTCGGCACTAGACAAAGAAGGACGAAAAGTTTGAGTTTGGAGATATATAATGATATCTCTGTACCAAATATCGTCAGTATTGATAAGGAAAAGTGATTCGTCAGGTAACGAATCGACTACTACTTTTTCCGTGGCAGTGTGGGGAAAATCACAAATTAACTCAACGAAAACTAGGGATTTCTTTGACGTGGCGCGATCGAATTCCAAATCAAACTCCTGGAGAATAAAAATCCACTTGGAGTACTTGCCCCCCAACAATTGACATGTCAATATATGTTGCATGGGGTTATAGTGTGAAATCCCTGTAGTTTTCCTGGAGAGAATATAATGACGAAAACATTGAACTGCTTGAATAGCATCCAAAGCCAGCTTCTCAACATGTTGGTACTTGATTTTCGTGGATGATAAACTTCTACTCAAGTAATAAATAACATGTTCATCTTGGTTATCATCCTCTTGAACGAGGACCATGCCGATAGTATAATCGGAAGCAGCCAGATAAAGAAAGTAATCTCAACTATAATCCGGAGGGAAAAGAAGAGGAGCTTTCGTGAGGGACAACTTTAAAGCTTCAAAGGAATTGTTGGCAATCTTATCCCAGACGAACTTTGAACCTTTCTTTAAAAGACATGTAAAACCCCGAGTAATCTTAACGTAATTCGGGATGAAGCGACGAATAAATTTTGCTTTCCCCTGCAAACTTTGTAACTGGCACAATGAAGAAGGAGGAGGGAGATTAAGAATCACGTCAACCTTAATAGGATCTACCCGGATCCCATGGCGTGAAACAATAAAACCAAGGAGACGACCAGATTCTATGCAAAAGACACATTTATGAGGATTTAGGTGAATGTGATAGAATCGACAACGAACGAAAATTTCTCGGAGATGATTAGGGTGATCGACTCGATGTAAAGAGTGAGCCGGAAAATCATCCAAATAAGGTTGAACAATATGCTTGATATCATGAAATTCATAAGACATAGCATGTTGGAACGTTGCACCTGCATTCTTCAGACCGAAGGGGAGTTTTCGGTAGGCGAAAGTACCCCAAGGACAAATAAAAGTTGTTTTATGTTGGTCCTCAGGAGCGATATTAATTTGATTATAGCCGGAAAATCCATACATGAGGGAAACGATTTCACTGCCGGCACAGTCATCGACGATCTGGTCAATGAAAGGGGTTGGAAAATTTTCCTTTGGACAAGCTTTGTTGATATCCTGATAATCAACACAAATGCGTATACTACCACCTTTCTTATCAATCGGTACGGGGTTTGAAACCCACTCTGTCAAGGCCACGGGATAAATAAAACCGGCTTTAAGAAGCTTTTCAACTTCAAGTTTAATGGCTGCCGCTTTACGTGGATGGAAAGGAAGGAGGCGCTGCCAGACTGGTTTATCTCTGGGGTATGTCTTAATTTCATGGACAACAATAGCAGGGTCAATACCCGACATCTCTTCGTAACTCCATGCGAAGATGTCACGAAATTCTTTAAACAAGGAAGTATAAGTGACAATTTCCTCTGGAGAACACCAAGCTCCAATATGAATGTTCTCGACTATCTCAGTTTTAACTGAAATATCTATGGGTACCGTGGGAGAAATGTTACTGAGGTTCCCTTCTGCAAACACATTTCATGTAGATTGGGGAACAGTGGATATAACAACAACGGTCGACGGAGTCGAAATCCGCTGATAATTCTCGAGAGTCCGTTGTTCCAAAAACAGAATGGAACGATGATGTCCATCATCCCAAGGGGTGTTATCCAAGATGGACATGATCATTTCATCCGTGGGAAGAATGACATGAAAAGGATCAGGAGACAACTCATCACAAGAAGAAGTAGTAGGGGTTGTCGATTGAATGGCTTGATAAGCAGACTCAACCGGACTTAATGGCATGATGTTGCCAAAACGAACATGATCTCCAGGATCGGGGACTATCCAAGGGTCAGCAAACACAAGAAGTTCATGAGGTATAGTAGAGATCATATTAATGGAAGCAACTGACGGGCATGGAATATCGGGTGGTGGTGGTATGGGGAAAGTACCCATTAACGACGAGTCTTTTAAAAGACCGACTCCAACATTCTCGTAGCCCGGTGGGGTTTTAGCTATGAACGACACGTTGCCAGTGTGAGTATCGACATTAAAGAAGGCAAGTTGATCAACCGTAATCACTTTTCCCTGGTGAGGGAATCGTACGACATGGAAAAGGGTTGACACAACAACACACATAGAATCGACCCAGCTACGACCAAGTAGAAGATTATAATATAGGGGAGCATCGAAAACTTCCACTTCAACTTGGACGATCTTACCTTTGAGAGTAATAGGCAACGACGGAAGAACACCGTAAGGCTTAAAACCAGAGCCATTGAAGGCTCGCAAAGTGTTTTGTGATTCGTTTAATGGGGGAGAGCCAATGGCTTTCCAACAAGTAAAAGACATTACACACGTAGAGGCCCCCTCATCAATAACAGTCCGACAAATGCTCTTGTCGGTGACAACAACTTGTATTTGAAATGCAAGCTGTGGGGGTAACCTTGGAATATGGTCTTCCAAGTCAAAGACTATCAAATTCGTATCCGTGGGATCAATTCCACCTATATCTTTCAACAAAGCCCTTCGTTGTGTAGGACAAGACTGAAGGACTTCAAGGGCAGACATCGCTGAAGTTGCTTGAGCCAGATCTTCGACAATGCTATAGTTCTGGGTTGCACGAGCATGAGGATTGAATGCCGATTTCTTAACGACACCTTTCGGGGGTGGCCGAATAACTGTATCAAGGCTCGGTCGTTCGAGATGAAGAGGACCGTTTGTGGGTGGATTCGGTGGAGAGGGTTGTACCAGGTCAGGAGGTAAGTCGTCAACCTTCTCCTTAGAAGGAGTATAGTCTTTAGCTCTAGTGGTAAGTGCAATGTTGTCTTTCTTGGAATCACCGGTGCACATCAAAACATAAGATGATGTAAAAGTAGAGGGTTGGTCATGGATGACCAACGAAGCCTGTTGTTGAGATGGGAAGGGTTGAGACAAGACTGTCGGCGTAGAGGGTTTTGGCGTTCCTTGAAGGAACTTGTTAACCTCGGCACGTCTCAGACAATCCTTTGTGTAGTGATCGTCACCACAGATAAGGAAAGGGTAGCGTGGTTTGCGCTTATCCCAGTCTTCAACAGAAGGGGTTTTGGTTTTCTCATTCTGATTATTGTTTTTACTCTCCTTATTCTTGCCTCTCCCTTTATTAGATTTGTTCTTACCGATCGGCGTAGATTGAACAACGTTCACTTCAAAGGTTTTACCGGCAGGAGGAGCAAGAGACGGAGCACTTTGAACATTAGAAGAATTTGATTTTTGGGTTTTAGTTGAAACAAAATGCGAGTGGGTATGAGTGGTCCCAATCACACCATCATCAGCATGTGAGGCAACTGGAGCAGTAGAAGTGCTGGAAGTACCAGGACGAGGTAAATCAGGTATTAGGGTGTAAAGTGTTCCCGTTTGCGAATAAATGAGATCAAGATACTGAGCGCGGCTTATAGCCTGCTCTTCTGTAACAACACCACCCATAGTGATGTCTTTGCCAATTTCGTTCACAAAAGATTTCGTAAACCATTCTGCTAGTAACTGATCAAAGAGTTTAAGTTTGATGAGACGGCGTCTCCATCTCCACTCATGTATATGATCCGAGATGTGAGTACCTTTCATTTGTTTGAAAAAAGTCAAGATCTCAGTCCCAGTATCGTAACGGATCAATAACTGGTAATGTGTGAGAAAATCCATAGCTAAGGTGTTGAAATCAGAGAAGAAACCTCGTGTCAATTCAATGTACCATTTCGCAGCCGAACCAGTAAGGGTTCGTTGAAAAAGACACAGACGAATGGATTCATCCATCAATGAGTTGGATGAACACCATAAATGAAAAGTCATGACATGATTATTTGGGTCCTCTCCCGCCTTTCCATCGAATTTTGGAATATCTGATGGGAGTTTTACAGGAATAGTAGGCCATTGGGGAGAGGGACGAATAGGATCGTTTAGAATCCTAGTCAAATCTGGCAAATCCAAGGTAGCAAGAAAAGGAAACTTTCGGTTTACTTGCGGGTACTGATGGATTTGGGGTGGAATCCCAGTTGGAAAACTAGTAGGAGAATAAGCAGACTGTCCGTAGAGGGAAGCTCCTGGTTGGTTCGGTGGTGGCTGGATAGGGTAGTAGCCCCAAGGATTGTAACCTTGAGTTTGGGTAGGGACCTGAGGTTGAGTAGTTTGACCTGAACCCCAAATAGGATTAGTGACACCTGGATATGGTTGTCCTACAGGAGGGACAGTTGTCTGCCCCCCAGCAGTTTGAGGAAAGTTTTGTAAAAGTTGATTCCAATACTGGGCCAACAGAGGAGGTATATTTTGTCCAAAAGGGGAGGTTGGTCCCCCTACCGTAGGTATAGTTCCACCCAGAAGTTATGTACCAACCGGAGGTTGCGTGGTAACTGTGTTGTGTCCGGGAAAAGGAAAAGGAACCGTACTACCCTATCCACCAACAGGAATCTACAAGTTTGGTGCAACAGTCGGGATAATGCCACTAGAATTAGGATTGCAAGTAGGAAACTGAGGGAGTGTCGGAATGAAACCGTGAATAGGATGCCTAGGAAACGGAGGACCACTTGGAGAACCGGCTGGGGTTTGTGGAGGTGTTGGATGGGAAACATTCAACAAAGGATTCAACGCATGGTAACCAGGGGGTAAATTTGGGTTAGCCTCAGGCATTCGCTGGGTATTGATAGGAGGAAGAGTAGTTCCAGTAACCTTGGTTTGGACACTCGTAGTATTAGCGAGATGGGCCATCTCAGGAGGAAGAACAAAATGATAAGTGGTAGTCTCGGGTGCAGTCTCTGTCTCAGGAGACACATAAGGGTTGATTTCGTAAACAAGGGATGACTCTGTACCGAAAATAACTCGACGAAAATTACCAGACCAAAAAGGATCTTGGCCTACTACACTGTGAGAAGGCCCAACAGTTGATTCAGAAGATGTAACAATGGCTTCTTCAGAAGGATTTAATCGCCCAACAGGTCGTTCACCACGACGAATGTGATAGTCCTCTATAGTATTGGTAATTCGAAAATCACCTAGAGGATCAGTGTGTTCTACTTGTGGAGGTGGTGTAGAAACGTCTTGGACTTCACTTATGTCCACATGTGGTAAAGGAACAAGGGGGATTTCACCTTGACGAGGAGATTCCTCAGGGGTACCTTCAGGTGTTGCTGTATGCAAGGGTTGTGAAACGTCCGGATGTTCCGGGGATAAACCTTGCATCCTACGTGAACATCATGGGGGAGAAATTGTAAACAAGTGACAAGCTCCACAAAGAAAATCCTATGGTCAACTTCGAGAAACAACACACACTAGTAAAGAAAAATCTAGGAAGCAATCACCAAGCAAACAATACCTTCTAATATCGAAGCCACTAGTTGGTGATGAAATCCAATGTCGCAACAACGAGACAAGAAGGGGCGAGGCTACAGTGGAAAAGTTACGTTGATGACCTGCTTAACAGACTTACGCCCTGGTGCAAGCTCCCACACATAATCGTGGGTATACCCTCCAAGGAGCCCGAGTGAGTTTGATCAACGTCGATTCCAGGTACCATGAAGACTTTCCCCTCCACAGTCACCTTGGGTAAGAACCTAGAGAGATAGGCCACCAAGGTCACCACAAACAACAATACAACCTGGGGTAACAGTCGTCAGTCCGATCCACACGCAAGGGCAGGGTATCAAGCCCGAAACCAACTCAAAGGCTTCCACTCATAATTGTGGGTATACCTCGGAGTTATCCCCGTAATACATGCAATCTCTACACCGATGTCAACAAAGCAGGGTTAGTAACTCTACCAACACCAATGCGACCTAATGCTTGACCCTTGTGTTAGAAGGGCTTCCCAGGACAATATGTTTCCAATGGAATTTAACACTCCCTAACTCAAGATGCTATTGTGTGTTTTTGAGCTTTTGGAGAGTGTATCTCTCTTCCTACTCCAAAGCACTGGCCTAGCTAAATGTTGGTGTAAAAGATCCCTAGAAAAGAGTTACTAGATGAATTTTAATATTACGCAATGTTTTTTAAAGGATGTTGTTTACTCAAAGGTAACGGAAATGAAACTGGTGATGTATGACTCTAACCCAAATAATGCAAGGATAATGATGAAATATAATTCTTTTCATTCCATGAATCCTATTTATGGGAGAGAGAGAACAATTTCCGAATCAATCTCAATACTACAATGCAAATGCAATGCTCAATTTCCTTTCAGATGCCAATACAAACAATCATTTATCAATGAGCTATTTCTATATGTCTTTTTCAAAACTTCAATAAACTCTAAAACTTGATTTTCAATGTTTTTGAAAAAGAAAAAACAAAATCTTGAAAGAAAACTTGTTGTTCACTTTCCAAGAAGAACTCTGATTAATGAGAAAAGAAAATCAGATCATCAATAATCAAACAATAACAACCCTGTTGGAGCCGCCCCTGTTTTTTCACCTCGCGCAATTTTCAACGTTTGATACTTGAGATCTAAAGTTGTTTACGGTGACGCCGAATTGATAGTAAAACAAGTAAACCGACAATACCTAGCCAAACACCCAAGACTAAGAACATACAGAAACTGTGCTTGGGATTTGATGGAAAAATTTTTCTCATCTATAAAATTCCATTTTATTTCTCGCACAAAGAATCTACATGCTGACGCATTGGCTAAGGCAGCCTCAAAATTTTCCCCTCCCACGAATGTTAAACTAAAATATCATATTGAAATCAGATATAAACCCTCTATACCAGACAATGTCCGACATTGGCAGGTCTTTGAAGATGACGAACAAATTCAGAAATTTCTTATAGCAATAGGTGAGTTCTCTGAAACCCATCCAGACCAAGAAAACCAAAATGACCCGAGGTGGGTTATGCAAGAAGATGAATATCCTGGAGCCTTCCGAGAAAAAATAGCGAACCATTGCATGTTGATACTTAAAAATAACCAAATCCCGAAAGGCTTAATTCCTTTGGAAAGACTCTTTGATAAGAACGACATACCTGTGAAATCCACTTTGCAGCCCCAACCAGAATAAGTGGAGGACTGCAACATAGGAACTGAAAAAGATTCCAGGATAGTAAAGATATCTAAATTCCTCCCCCCTAAGGTAAAAGAACAGTATAGAAACTTACTCAGACAGTATAAAGATGTTTTCGCCTGGTCCTATGACGAGCTTCAAACATATGACACTTCTATAATTGAGCACAAGATACCTTTGAAGCCCAGAGTCAAGCCTTTTAGGCAGAAGCTCAAGTAGTTTAACCCCATTTTGTTGCCTATTATTGAAAAGGAAGTTAAGAAGCTATTAGATGCGAAAATAATTGTACCTCTGATATACTCAGACTGGGTGGAAAATTTGGTCCCTGTCAGAAAAAAGAATGGAGAAATCAGACTGTGTGTGGATTTCCGGAACTTGAACAGATCCTCCCTTAAAGATAATTATTCACTTCCTAAAATGGACCACGTCCTGGAAAGGGTAGTTGGAGCAAATCGAATGTCTATGATATATGGATTTTCTGGGTACAATCAAATCGCCATGAACGAGCAAGACAGAGAAAAAACTACTTTCATCACACCTTGGGGTACGTTCATGTATGATAAAATGCCTTTTGGTTTAATGAATGCAAGGGCTACCTTCCAGTGCCCCATGACTATCGCTTTCGTTGGAGAAAGAGATAAGTTCATAGTAATCTACCTTGACGATTTGACGATTTTTTCTAAAACCGATGAAGAACATTTGATCCATTTAAAACAAACTTTCGAAAAATGCCGCAGGTATGGTCTGGCTTTGAACCCAAAAAAATCACATTTTGCTATGCAGGAAGGTAAGCTTCTGGGGCATATCGTTTTTAAATATGGGATCAATATTGATCCTAAGAGGGTTGAAGTGATACAAACTATCAGTATTCCTAGAAACGTTAAAGAAATTCAATCTTTCTTAGGTACAACAAATTTTTTATGAAGGTTTATACCAAATTTCGCTGAGATTGTCAAATTGATCACAGGAATGCTGAAGAAAGATAACAGAGTAAATTGGACGACCGAGGCTAAAACGTCATTCGAGCATATTAAAAAAGTCATCAGCGAGGCACCTGTGTTAACAAGCCCAGATTACTTGAAAGATTTCCTCATCTTCTCATTCGCTTCTCAACATACTATCGTCGCGGTGTTGCTGCAAAAAGATGATGAGGGTTTTGAACGCTCGATCGTGTTTTTTAGCAAGAGCCTTAGAGACGCTGAGATAAAATATGATATAATAGAAAAACAGGAGTACGCAATGGTGAAAGTGCTAAAAGCATTCAGAACTTACGTTCTGCAGTAAAACATTATCGCGTACGTACCGACCAGTGCTGTGAAGGATATATTGGTACAGCCGGATAGTGATGGAAAACGAGGGCGTTGACTCGCTAAAATACAAGAATTTGATCTGGAAATTAAGCCAACTAAATTAATAAAAGGAAAGGGTCTGGCCAAACTCTTAGCTGAGTTGAACCTTAGAGCTCTTGACATCAATAGTGTACAAGGAGAAGACGAAGACACACGTTTGCAAGAGCCAGTTGATCAGACATATCCAAACAAAATTGAAGAAAAATTTATGTCATCAGATTGGTATAAAGATATAGTTTTCTATTTGTTAAACTTGAAATGTCCAGATGGACTTACACCAGCCAAATACAAAACTTTAAAACTCCATGCTGTAAAGTTTTGTATCTCAGAAAATCAACTATACTGGAAGGATCCACTCGGGTTCTTGCTAATCTACCTGGTTGAGTCGGAAACTCCAAGGGTCATAGAGGAATTTCATGAGGGAATCTGTGGAGGGAATCATGCATGGAGGGCCACAGCCTATAAGGTCTTGAGGGCCGGATACTATTGGCCGAAACTATTCTCGGACGTCAATGCCAAAGTACGTGCCTGTTACTCATGTCAAATATTCGCTGGTAAGCAGAAACTCCCTGCACTACCACTCGTTCCAGTCAAAACTGAAGCCCCATTTCAACAATGGGGATTAGACTTTATAGGGGAAATTAATCCCCATTCCAGTGCTTAGCATAAGTGGATCTTAACAGCCACAGATTATTTTACAAAGTGGGTGGAAGCAATTCCGACCAAAAGGGCAACAGACTCGGTGGTGATTGACTTCCTGGAAGATAACATCTTGTCAAGATTCGGGTGTCCCCGAAAAATTGTTACTGACAACGCCCAGGCTTTCAATTCCATGGCTATGATCGATTTCTGTCAGAAATACAGTATCGTTCTCGGCCATTCCACTGCTTATTACCCTCAGGGAAATGGGTTGGCTGAATCATCTAATAAGAGCCTGGTAAACGTAATAAAAAAGGTACTGAACGAAAACAAGAGGTCCTGGCATGTACATTTGAAGTACGCATTATGGGCAAACCGAATCAGCACTAAAAGAGCTATTGGCATTTCTCCGTTTCAAATGGTATATGGGACCGAGGCGGTTCTACCTATAAACTTAGCATTGCCAGTGATGAAATTATGGAAGGATCAAAATGAAGAGCCCAATCATGTAACCAGGAGAATTAACCAGTTGATTGAGGTTCAATAGCTCAGAGTGGAGGTTGATGAGAAAATGCAAAAATACCAGGACGATATGAAAGCACTGTTCGATCTCAAGGAAAAGGACAGAGAGTTCCTCCCAGGTAATTTGGTGTTAAGATGGGATGCAAGAAGGGAAGAAGCCGTGAAGCATGACAAATTTGACCACCTTTGGTATGGACCATTCAGGGTCTCGGCCCCAGAAGGAAATAATTCCTTTCTTCTAGAAAATATTGATGGAGAAGTTCTCAGCACCCCTGTCAATGGGAGATATCTAAAGCACTACATGACGTGACAGTCATCAGATAGAAAAGAAAATAAAATAAAAAATAAAAAATTATATATATATATATTTGTAAATAAATAAATTTTATTATGAATTTTTGTACATATTTATGTTCTTGCTCAAGCATTTATTTTCAATTTTAGGTTTTCCTTCCTAAATTTTCAAAGCATTTTAATTCAAATTTGTATTCGTTTTTGCAGGTTTCCAGCTGCAGACGAAACTAGCTGAAGAAGTAAAGTGCAGATCGGCGTGGGAAATAGAACGACATAAAACAGGTGATACATAAGATAATTCGTAGCCCGCAAAGAAATTGAAAAGAAAAGACACAGGTGAGTTTTCTCAATACTTAGGTCATGAAAGGTTGTCTTAGCAATCTAAGGTAATATTGTTCAAATTGAAATATAAAAGTTAGATAACAGGATTATTTTTGGCTTCATAATCCTCAAACCAAATAATTTGAGTGAATATATTAAAAAATCCAAAAATAGTCAGTCATAATTTTTGTTCCTAAATATATCCGAAAACCAGTCTCGAACTGTTGTGACCTTTTGTTTATAAAGCCATTGAATTGCTACCTTGTCTTCTGTCTATATTTGGGCCTAACTTTAGTGAGTCACTATCTTCCCAATATTTTGGGGAGGGGATGAAGATTTTTTGTTTCAAACCTCAGGGATTCCGAAACAGATCTTAATGAGAAAGCTGGTCTTCACAACTACTTGATCCTCTGTTAAGCTAAGGAACATTTATAGCGATCCTAACTTTCCTAGGTTTTTCAAATAGCGTCCGAAAAATCAAAGCTTGCTTGAAAAGGATGTTCCTTAAATTTTTTTATTATTCTCCCCTGTCTCCCTAAGAACTAAAGGTCTTGTGAGGGTCAAAGGAAGGTTGATTCCGAGTAATCAAAATAAGTTAACAGACCTCTGATAAAAAATATATTACACAGATCTCAACCCTGATATAAACTGATTGCTCCCATATTCATGTTTTAAAAGTAAATACTAAGACAGGTGGTGAAAGGAAATTCAGAAATGATTGCCCCCACCTAGTCCATTAAGACGATGAAAGGAAATTCAGAAATGATTGCCCTCGTCTTAGCGTTTAAACGCATAAATATTTTCCGAAGTGGTGAAAAGAAATTCAGTGAAAAAGGGGTTAGACAACTTCACTGGGGTACTGAACAGGCTCGCTGGCAGTGAAGAAATGTCTGAGAGATCTGTAAGGCTGTTATACATAAACATCAAACTACTATGGTAATCAACACTTTCTGAAAACCTGATCATTTCCCCAAATTCCGATGGGACTTCCCTATTTTAGATTATATAATATCATTCTATTCATGCAAGCTGAGAATTACAAGACCTGTTGAATATCCTAGGACCATTACGACTGTCTTAAAACATTCCCCAAACTTAGTAGTGAGAAAGGGAAAGTTGCGAAAGTGCCTTCAGTTTTGGTTGGAAAGAGTATCTGAGTCGAAAATATTTCTGGGGTACCAAGCGAAAATTTTCTCCCCCTTTCTATATTTTTCCTTGGTTTTTTCTGTTGATTTTAATCCTTGAATCCATTTACCCAATTTTGGCACCTGGTCTACTGTTCTTCCTGCCTCACAGGGAAGAGGGATCCCTAGTTGGAGCCTATGTTGGAGTCGCCCCTGTTTTTTCACCTCGCGCAATTTTCAACGTTTGATACTTGAGATCTAAAGTTTTTTTTCTTTTCCTTTCGAAATAATAAAGCTTTGAAATCTCGTCGCCTGAATAGAAATGCCTTTTAGCTTTTAGGAAAGATCCATTTTTTGCAAAAATGTTTGCTCTTTTGTTTTATTTCGGTGTTTCGCAAGTCAGACACTTTAATTTTTGAATTTACAAGTCCCGAGTCGCGAAACTGCGAACTCGTTTTTTTATTTTTCACCCAAGGCATCGACTATGGTAAAACCTTTAACCCTTGATGAGACATCGTCGGGATTTCGCACCTCGGCATTCGTTGAACCCAAGTTTTTATTCTTACAGCCTCGATAGCCGAGGACACAATAACTTTTGTGAGAACCTTGGTCGAGAACTAAAGGTAAAAAACTAACCATGGTTGGTTTTGGTTCTCGGCACATCGCCACTCGGCACTTTCTTTCATAAAGTTAAAGTATCCAAAACCCTGATTCACAAAGTTGCGACATGATTATGGCAAGATTAATTAGTCACCTAATCTAAGATTTCCTTCTCATAATTCGAGCCTTAATTATCGCCACATCGCGATATCGCAACTCGGCATATCATTTTCTGAAAAGTCTGTCCTCGAATTCCCGAGTCGCGATATGGCGAGTAAATTAATTATATAATTAAGGATGCACCAAATCACGGTTATTATTGATTACGTTAAAATCGGCACTCGCGGTCTCGCGAGTTAAAGAGTCAAATTGTGAAAAGGAAATTCACGATACAGCGAAAAGCGAGAAAGTTATTTGAGTCGTTATGATTTGTAATTTTAAATTAAACTAAATACGTCCTGCACATCAAGCTCGACACATTTCACAAGGTATTTACTTGCTCGCCACAACCCGACTACCTGTCAAGCTGCTGAACATTGATGACATTAATGAAGATTTAGGATAAATCCACGAATAAATAAGATCGGATTTATAGAATAAATTTGGTTTTATTTGCGACTTGACAGACTTATTTCAAATGTACAAGATTTTCAAATATATACGAGAACTTCATTTTATTTTAAACATTTCTCATAAGCGCACAGAGCTCACTTTTCTCCGAGAGAACTCATTTCCGCATGTATACACGGGTCTATTGCAGAAGAGCGAAAAAGCAAACTTCATATATGGCGCCAAGGAGAGCAGCGAAAGTGAATGTCGAGGTTGCAGCACAGGGTCTAGACAACGTCTCAGATACTTCACCTCGGACTGGCGGCTCAGTACCCACCTGGTCGTTTATTTCAGATATTCTATAATCCGAGTTGGTAAACTATACAGACTCTCATGACGATGACCATAATATTGTAAACGACGACCTGAACACTAAGTACAAGACAATTGTTCAGTCTAGTATGCATCTCGTTGCAACCAGACCACAATTGCTCCCTTACTACGACATGATCCGATGGGCATTGGATCACATTGACCTGCCCTCCAGAACTATCGTAAATGACCGACGGGCCATGGTCGAGACTTTTAGGCCCGAGCATATCCAATCTATGTATAAGCTCCCAAAAACTTCCAAATATACATATGGCAAAGAATTCCTGGCAGACTTCAAAAAGAAGGAGTGCGAAGAATATGAAAAAAACCATGCCAAGCTTGATAAAATATTGGGTTTCTCATTCCGCGACATTCAGAGCGAATGACAAGGGCGTGTATTCAATTTCTTCATTGGAGCCACAGTTTATGTATGTGGCGATGATGACATGCCGACTTTTCGGAAGAGAGGATACTGTGTATTTTTACATCTAGTGGGTACCTCTCATCTTTCGGGTAGCAGAAGGCTCCTCATTTAATTGGGCGAAGATGCTCTCTGATAGTTTGTTCAACAGGGTCACAGAGTACCGAGAACAAAAAGCAGTCGGAAGACCATCCAGATTATTCATGTCCATGTATATCATGGATGCGATATGCTCCATGACACCTTTTCCTTTGATGAATTGGACTTGGAGTCCAACCCAGGAAAAAAATGTGCATGAGTACCACGACAAGCTGTGGGCAAATAATGAAAATAAGTTTATCTATGAGATTTTCAACTGGGTGATGGTGCCCCTGCACATCACCCTTTTTGGTCTTTCACCACCCCGCATCTTGGATAGCATTGCTGCGAATCTGAGCCATATCGCAGACTGGTACGTAGAAGAAGAATTCTCCTATTTGAGAGTATTCGGAGTTGTTGTTCCTCCTCTGGCACTCCCATTATTCATCCCCGACAAGATGGCCTGTCGGGAGATTGCTCGACAATCAGTGATTGGCGGAGTAAGAAAAGAGCTCAAAGCGTCATCGAAGAAGGTATGGTCATTTTTCCCTATTCGGCTTAATTCCTATTCCTTATTAGATTTCGTACATGCTAAGGCTGAGGCTGCAACCTTAGAAGACTTGAGCCTAGTCTCCATTGAATACAAAAAGCATGATCCGCAGAGTATTGTAAGCATCCATTTGGGAAATTGTGTATTAAATAGGTTTGAACACGAGTGTTCACCTTTGGATGATGTTTTCCAAGGGGCGAGGTCCTATGCGGAAGTGCAATTTCGAATCAGATCTCTGGCACCCGAAGACAGGGCTTCTGTTTTAAAATTTCAGGAGCATAGGAAAAGATGCCTCCCCGTTGTGCTGGGAGGTTTGGCACTTTCCAAGGATAAATAAAACGAGGCTGAAAGTTCTGAGGGGAAAACTTCTAATCCCGAAAAACGTCAGAAAGGGGAGCAGGAGAAGAGTCCCGAGAAAGAAAAGAATCTCGAGTAGGAGAAGAGTATCGAGCAGGAAAAGAATCCCGAAACAGAAGAAGGGACTACTGACCCACCCAAGGAACATGGTCCAGAGATGGGAGTGAAAAACACAGACCCGCCTGAAACTCAAAATCTAGAGACAGGGACAGAGACAAAGAACTCTGATCCTCCGAAGGAACAGGACTCACTCGCCACACCAGGAAAGGTGGGGAAGCAGGTTGGGGAACCCATCACCTCTGTTACACCCTTGCAGTCGGTACAGGGAAATGTTAGCGAGGGATGGATATTTAGTGAAGAACTGAGACCTATAAGAGCAGAGGAACTCCCTCCTAATGAATTCTTTTTTGACAAAAAAATGAAAGCTGTAGTGAAGCGAGAATTTTATCAAGAGGGAGAGTCCACTGTAAAAAGGTTCAAAGTGATGACCGATGGAATGAACAAAAGAAAAGATGAATTTTCCATAGAAATTACAGGCACGCTAGGAGCGTATGCGACGACAAATCAATTCTCGGTCAAAATATTAAAGAAGCAGCTCAAAGCAAAGAATCGCCTAATCAAGACTCTTGAGGCCAGGTTAGATTTGGCAACAGAATGTGCTAAGAGTCAAGTGAGTGGAGAAATAGAGCTGGCCTAATTGGCCGATAAGAAAGAAATCGAAGTCCTTAAGACCAAGATGGAACAGACAAATTCAGTCATCCGAGATGGTCGGGTACAGTCGGATCAACAGAGGGGCACGATCACATAGCTACAGACTCAGTTAGAGGTCACAGAAAGAAAAATGGTTGACATAAAGATTGTTAAATCCCAAGCAAACGATATGCAGGGCATAATTTCTTCTGCTCAACAGAGTCTGCTGAACAAAGTGGGGAGGATTCGAGAAGATTGCTTGTTAATACATTAGATTTCTGAGAATCTGATTGTCCAAGAAAGAAACGCAGAAGCTTCTTGGATCGCTTTTCAAGAGGCAGTAATAGCGACTAACAACAGGTTTTCACGGTCTCCAGGACTCACCATTGACGAACAAACTAGGGGTAATATCTTGTTAAAAAATTGGGAACATGATATTACTTTAAGAAAGGAGCAGGTCCTAAAGGTGACAAATTCCTTGAAAGCGACCTTCAATGACATGAATGGTGAGCTGTTAGGAATGGATATTGGAGGTGACACAGAGGTGCTAAGGCAGATAAATATAGATCGGATTTCTCTCGACATAAAGGAGAAGAATGAGAGAAATTCGGTGGAAATCTCTAATATGGACAGGGTAGACCCGGCTCAGATCAATGAACATTTGATTCAACCTAGTGTACAACTCAGCGCCCTTGAACTCATCGATGTACAAATAAATGATAAGCTTCCACAGTTGGCCCGAGAGTGCTATTTTGCCTAAGCCAGTTGTCGAGCCGAGCCTTCACCGCTTGTGTCCCAGTTTGTGGACAAATGTATCGTGTACACTGAATCCATGCGGAGGCAAGCACCTGGCACTTCTTGAAGATGGACTAAGTGAAATGGAGTGATTTCTCTCCCCCCAACTGTCAAGCAAAACCCTCACAACTTGTATTCCATTTTTTGCACAAATGTATCATATGCATTAAATCTAAGCAAAAACAAGCACCTGGCACTTTTTTTTTGAAAATGGATTCGGACAGATGGAGTGATTTCGCTCTTCTGAACATAGAAACAAATTTTGTATAAATAGATGACAAAAAGAAGAGAACCAAGCCGGAATTTTTGGTATCAATTGTAATAGAGTTTTTGCATGAAAGAAGTTAATACAAGCAAATTTGAAGATTCCCGATCCTGTCACGACTGTGTTACAAGTTTGTTTCGTTATGTTTCTTGTTTTTTTTCATTTTGCTCTACATAATTGATGTGTATCATTATAATTTAGTACGAATACTACTATAGTGAAGGAATTTTATCTTTCTATAATTGCTTCTTGTCTTTCCTCTGCACCAGCTATCAGCGGGTGCAAGACCAATTTGCAATTTACAGAATTTTATGTCTATTACACTTTGTCAATTATTTCTATATCAATTTATTCTTCTGTGTTTACTTGAGTTTTCTACTGACAGGGACTTTACGTTATTCACAGCTAAATGTTTTTCTCTCATTCCACATATTTTACTAAAGATAATACAGTTATGGGAAAGGGCCTTTAGTTTGCACTCTTATTCTGTTCTTTATGCGAAAATTTCTCTTATTTTCGACAAAATTGAAACATCGTTGAAATCTCTTGTTAAATCATTTCCATGATAATAATGTTCCTCAATGACTGTACGTACAACAACTCAACCTAACATTCAACCCGGATTATCTAATCAAATACATATCACTTTAAATATTTTTGATACAATCCTTAAAACTGCAAACACCCGGGAAGAATTGGAACATTCATGGGCAGCCATTGAACAAGATATTATTATACAGGAACAGTTGGAAGCTAGACAACGAGAATGTAGAAATCCCCATTAGTTTCCTATACAGAAGGATTAGCAAAATCTCTGTTTAAATATTTAACATATTATTGAATGCCTTGACACTGTACTTTCAAAGCCTTAAGTACAGACTCAGGAACAACATCTTTCTGGCGTTGTTGCCAAGGAGCGAAGTTACGAAATCTTTTCCCTGGGAAAATGACAAACTATTTCATTGATAGTGTTACTCTTTGATAGTGAACATAGAGTGCACACCATTTTAAGGCTTGTTTAAATCTTTCACTTGGCGACTCCACTGAAACACAAAATGGCATCTGGTAGAAAGCATACCAAACAGAACCTGGATGGCAAGTTGATTACGCTTGTTAATAATCCTGAAAAAATCTTAAGAGCGAGAGGCTCCTCTGAAACAACCACTTCAGTTAATAAACCCAAAAATCCACTCTTAAAGACTAAATGCCCTTCAGAACCTCCTACTTCCGGTAGCCCTCTGTCTAGTACCAAAGATCCGGAAGCACACTACTCAAATTTTAAGAGTGAGCCACATCAGAATTTCCAATCTATAAACAAGGGAAAAGGCCCTTTGGAAAGATCGTCGTCATTTAACACACCAACCTTCCTTCGTCAGAATTTCTCAGTTTCACCTGATTCAAAAGAGTGTGTTACACCCTTATTTCCTACTCCCAAGTCGATGGCAGGTGTCAGAGGAGGAGGTGGAGGACATCATAATGTCCCTCCTCCCGGAGTATTTGCAAAAGTAGCAGTGAGATACGCTCCCCTGGTTTTACCCGTTCCCCTCCATGATTTACCTGACAACTACATCAAAAATCTTCCTAAGTTCACTGGGGAGGGAGATTTAACCGCTACCGAGCATATAAACTTTTTTGACTAGTTCGCAGATATCTGTGGTATTGAGCACGAAGATGTCTATTCGAGACTACTTGTCCAGACCTTCGAAGGACAGGTCCGAACTTGGTTTCAGAGTCTTCCTGCAGCCTCTATTCGGACATATGACGCTTTGGAAGATGCTTTCCTCAGACAATGGGGAGAGCGAAAGGATCACTTGTATTACCTTACCGAGTTTGGGTCCCTAAAGAAAAAGAACTCAGAAATCGTTATGGAATTTATTCTGATATTTAACAATCTTTATAATAAAATTCCAGCCGTTGTTAAACCTTCCGAACCTTCAGCCAAAGTAACCTTTGCGGGAGCCTTCGAACCTGATTTTGCATTGCTTTTGCGAGAAAGAAGAGGAGCCACACTGAATAGAATGCAAGACGACGCTGTCGAAATAGAATCTAATATGATGGCTTCGGGTAAGTTAAAGGCTAAAGTAGAAACTGGCAACCGTGATAATAGACGCTATAAGGAACTAGTGGGTCCTTCCAGGTCAAATAGATACACTGACGACAGAGTGGATGATATGGCCCGAATAATTAAAGATCTGTCTAACAAAATCTCCAGGATGGAGTTGGATCAGGCTAAAGCTGATTCTTCTAACAAAAGGGATTTCAGGAGAAACCCAAATCCCCAAAATCAACAGAAGCAAATAAAGAATGAAGATCAAAAAATACAAGCTCCACTAAAAAACAAAAATTTTATAGGAGCAAGTGACCTCCAAGATTTCGGAGATTCGGAAGATGAAGTTGCATGTTTCGGTGATGAGTGCTCGCAGCCATTTATGACTAAGGAAGACTATGAGAAATCCTTAAATACTCCTCAACCGTCTATTGAAGAAGAAGAAGGTGATCACACTGACCCCTGCGTATCTCAACCAGAAACAGAAATGATAGCGGCTGATTTTCAACCCAGATACAATCTGAGATCAAAAAATAAGCCCACCTCAACTGACCAACCTAAGAAAATCCTGCCAAGGGTTCAATATCATGAACCTCCTTTGGGAGAGACATTGTTACCCAGTAATAAAGTCAAGATAAAAAAGACTCAAGAGTCTGAGGTAAAAAAGGTTGAAACCCAAACAAAAGAAACAGGGCCGATAGATAAAATTACATCTTCGACTAATATCATGAGTGATAAGGCGATCCAGAGAAACAAGTCGGAAGAAAAAATCCCAGAAGTCTTAACCAAAGAAATGGACAAGGCCAATACATCTTACAATTTTGAAAATGAATTAAATAAAATTAAGATATCGATTCCTTTGGTAGAATTAGCAAAAAACCCCACTTATCGGAAGCAAATTGCCAAAGCAATAGGTGTTTATGAGCCAGAAAGTCACTCCGACGTTATCAACCTTGAAGATGACAGACCTAACATCACCTTTGGTCCTCATTTTGAGGGATTCAAAGACAAATTTGCTCCTTTCTATATCACCCTGAATATACATGACCAGTTACTGTATAACTGCATGTTAGACTCCGGGGCTTCACATAATGTTATGCCCAAGACTATAATGGAGAGGCTAGGGATCTAGATCACTAGACCTTATGGAGACCTATACTCATTTGATTCAAGAAAGGTTAAATGTATGGGAATGATAAAATATCTGGTAGTTACCCTGGCTCAGGTCTCGGTCAAGAGTATCCTGATGGATGTGGTTATTGCAGATATTCCCGCAAAGTATGGTATGTTGTTATCCAGATCATGGGGAGCCAAGTTGGGGGGTTCTCTACAATTGGACATGTCATATGCCACAATCCCAATTTTCGGTGGTCAGTTTACACGTTTGTACCGAGAAACAAGATTAGCGTATACTGTCAGTGATCCTCAGAATCCAAATAACTTTCCCATTTACGTTGCAGACCAAGATCTGGGGAATAACATATTGTCATTTGATGATGGTTTGGATAGGTGTCTATAAAAACTTGATATAAAGAAGGAAGAGCTTAGCCCCTTGACTGAAGAACTATGCAAAAATGGTACCTGGAAAATGTACTTCGATGGCGCTTCATCTTCTGAAGGAGCTGGTGTTGGCATACTTTTGGTAGTGCCAGAAGGTAAGTTTGTCGTTCCTTTCTCATATCGCTTGCAGTGGGACATATATTACACCAATAACGTATGCGAGTATGAGGCATTAGTCTTAGGTTTAGAGGTTGCAAAGAAGTTAAACATAAAAAACTTGGAGGTTTACGGTGACGCTGAATTGATAGTAAAACAAGTAAACCGACAATACATAGCCAAACACCCCAGACTAAGAACACACATAAACTGTGCTTGGGATTTGATGGAAAATTTTTTCTCATCTACAAAATTCCATTTTATTCCTCGCACAAAGAATCTACATGCTGACGCATTGGCTAAGGCAGCCTCAACCTTTTCCCCTCCCACAAATGTTAAACTAAAATATCATATTGAAATCAGATATAAGCCCTCTATACCAGACAATGTCCGACATTGGCAGGTCTTTGAAGATGACAAACAAATTCAAAAATTTCTTATAGCAATAGGTGAGTTCTCTGAAACCCATCCAGACCAAGAAAACCAAAACGACCCGAGGTGGGTTATGCAAGAAGATGAAGATCCTGGAGCCTTCCGAGAAAAAATAGCGAACCATCGCATGTTGATCCTTAAAAATAACCAAATCCCGAAAGGCTTAATTCCTTTGGAAAGACTCTTAGATAAGAACGACATACCCGTGAAATCCACTTTGCAGCCCCAACCAGAAGAAGTGGAGGACTGCAACATAGGAACTGAAAAAGATTCCAGGATAGTAAAGATATCTAAATTCCTCCCCCCTAAGGTAAAAGACAAGTATAGAAACTTACTCAGACAGTATAAAGATGTGTTTGCCTAGTCCTATGACGAGCTTCGAACATATGATACTTCTATAATTGAGCACAAGATACCTTTGAATCCCAGAGTCAAGCCTTTTAGGCAGAAGCTCAGGCAGTTTAACCCCATTTTTTTGCCTGTTATTGAAAAGGAAGTTAAGAAGCTCTTAGATGCAAAAATAATTGTACCTCTGAGATACTCAGACTGGGTGGCAAATTTGGTCCCTGTCAGAAAAAAGAATGGAGAAATCAGACTGTGTGTGGATTTCCGGAACTTGAACAGATCCTACCTTAAAGATAATTATTCACTTCCTAAAATGGATCATGTCCTGGAAAGGGTAGTTGGAGCAAATCGAATGTCTATGATAGATGGATTTTCTGGGTACAATCAAATCGCCATGAACGAGCAAGACAGAGAAAAAACTGCTTTCACCACACCTTGGGGTACGTTCATGTATGATAAAATGCCTTTTGGTTTAATGAATGCAGGGGCTACCTTTCAGCGTGCCATGGATATCTCTTTCGTTGGAGAAAGAGATAAGTTCGTAGTAATCTACCTTGACGATTTGACGGTTTTTTCTAAAACCGATGAAGAACATTTGATCCATTTAAAACAAACTTTCGAAAAATGCCACAGGTATGGTCTGTCTTTGAACCCAACAAAATCACATTTCGCTATGCAGGAAGGTAAGCTTCTAGGGCATATCATTTTTAAAGATGGGATCAAGATTGATCCTAAGAGGGTTGAAGTGATACAAACTATCAGTATTCCTAGAAACGGTAAAGAAATTCAATCTTTCTTAGGTACAATTTTTTTTTTACGAAGGTTTATACCAAATTTCACTGAGATTGTCAAATTGACCATAGGAATGCTGAAGAAAGATAGCAGAGTAAATTGGATGACTGAGGCTAAAGCGTCATTCGAGCATATTAAAAAAGTCATCAGCGAGGCACCTGTGTTAACAAGCCCAGATTACTTGAAAGATTTCCTCATCTTCTCATTCTCTTCTCAACATACTATCACCGCGGTGTTGCTGCAAAAAGATGATGAGGGTTTTGAACGCCCGATCACGTTTTTTAGCAAGAGCCTTAGAGACGTCGAGCTAAAATATGATATAATAGAAAAACAAGCGTACACAATGGTGAAAGCACTAAAAGCATTCAGAACTTACGTTCTGTAGTCAAAAATTATCGCGTACGTACCGACCAGTGCTGTGAAGGATATATTGGTACAGCCGGATAGTGATGGAAAACGAGGGCGCTGGCTCTCTAAAATACAAGAATTTGATCTGGAAATCAAGCCAACTAAATTAATAAAAGGAAAGGGTCTGGCCAAACTCTTGGCTGAGTCAAACCTTAGAGCTCTTGACATCAATTTCCTACAAGGAGAAGATGAAGACACACATTTGCAAGAGCCGGATGACTAGACATATCCAAACAAAATTGAAGAAAAATTTATGTCGTCAGATTGGTATAAAGATATAGTTTTCTATTTGTTAAACCTGAAATGTCCAGATGGACTTACACCAGCCAAATACAGAACTTTAAAACTCCATGCTGTAAAGTTTTGTATCTCAGAAAATCAACTATACTGGAAGGATCCACTCGGGTTCTTGCTGATCTGCCTGGTTGAGTCGGAAACTCCAAGGGTCATAGAGGAATTTCATGAGGGAATCTGTGGAGGGCATCATGCATGGAGGGCCACAGCCTATAAGGTCTTGAGGGCCGGATACTATTGGCCGAAACTATTCTCGGACGTCAATGCCAAAGTACGTGCCTGTTACTCATGTCAAATATTCGCTGGTAAGCAGAAACTCCCTGTACTACCACTCGTTCCAGTCAAAACTGAAGCCACGTTTCAACAATGGGGATTAGAATTTATAGGGGAAATTAATCCCCATTCTAGTGCTCAGAATAAGTGGATATTAATTTCCACAGATTATTTTACAAAGTGGGTGGAAGCAATTCTGACAAAAAGGGCAACAGACTCGGTGGTGATTGACTTCCTGGAAGATAACATCTTGTCGAGATTCGGGTGTCCCTGAAAAATTGTTACCGACAACGCCCAGGCTTTCAAGTCCATGGCTATGATCGATTTCTGTCAGAAATACAGTATCATTCCCAGCCATTCCACTGCTTATTACCCTCAGGGAAATGGGTTGGCCGAATCATCTAATAAGAGCCTGGTAAACGTAATCAAAAAGGTACTGAACGAAAACAAGAGGTCCTGGCATGTACATTTGAAGCACGCATTATGGGTAAACCGAATCAGCACTAAAAGGGCTATCGACATTTCTCTGTTTCAGATGGAATATGGGACCGAGGCGGTTCTACCTATAAACTTAACATTGCCAGTGATGAAATTATGGAAGGATCAAAATGAAGAGCCCAATCATGTAACCAGGAGAATTAACCAGTTGATTGAGGTTCAACATCTCAGAGTGGAGGTTGATGAGAAAATGCAGAAATACCAGGACGATATGAAAGCACTGTTCGATCTCAAGGAAAAGGACAGAGAGTTCCTCCCAGGTGATTTGGTGTTAAGATGGGATGCAAGAAGGGAAGAAGCCGCGAAGCATGACAAATTTGACCACCTTTGGTATGGACCATTCAGGGTCTCGACCCCAAAAGGAAAGAATTCCTTTCTTATGGAAAATATTGATGGAGAAGTTCTCAGCGCCCCTGTCAACGGGCGATATCTAAAGCACTACATGACGTGACAATCGTCAGATAGAAAAGAAAACAAAATAAAAAATAAAAAATTGTATATATATATTTGTAAATAAATAAATTTTATTATGAGTTTTTGTACATGTTTATGTTCTTGCTCAAGCATTTATTTTCAATTTTAGGTTTTCCTTCCTAAATTCTCAAAGCATTTTAATTCAAATTCGTATTCGTTTTTGCAGGTTTCCAGCTACAGACGAAACTAGCTGAAGAAGTAAAGTGCAGATCGACGTGGGAAATAGAACGACATAAAACAGGTGATACATAAGATAATTCGTAGCCCGCAAAGAAATTGAAAAGAAAAGACACAGGTGAGTTTTCTCAATACTTAGGTCATGAAAGGCTGTCTTAGAAATCTAAGGTAATATTGTTCAAATTGCAATATAAAAGTTAGATAACAGGATTATTTTTGGCTTCATAATCCTCAAACCAAATAATTTGAGTGAATATATTGAAAAATCCAAAAACAGTCAGTCATAATTTTTGTTCCTAAATATATCCGAAAACCAGTCCCGAACTATTGTGACCTTTTGTTTATAAAGCCATTGAATTGCTACCTTGTCTTCTGTCTATATTTGGGCCTAACTTTAGTGAGTCACTATCTTCCCAATCTTTTGGGGAGGGGATGAATATTTTTCTTTTCAAACCTCAGGGATTCCAAAACAGATCTTAATGAGAAAGCTGGTCTTCACAACTACTTGATCCTCTGTTAAGCTAAGGAACGTTTATAGCGATCCTAACTTTCCTAGGTTTTTCAAATAGCGTCCGAAAAATCAAAGCTTGCTTGAAAAGGATGTTCCTTAAAAAATTTTATTATTCTCCCCTGTCTCCCTAAGAACTAAAGGTCTTGTGAGGGTCAAAGGAAGGTTGATTCCGAGTAATCAAAATAAGTTAACAGACCTCTGATAAAAAAATATATTACACAGATCTCAGCCCTGATATAAACTGATTGCTCCCATATTCGTGTTTTAAAAGTAAATACTGAGACAGGTGGTGAAAGGAAATTCAGAAATGATTGCCCCCACCTAGTCCATTAAGATGATGAAAGGAAATTCAGAAATGATTGCCCTCGTCTTAGTGTTTAAACATATAAATATTTTCCGAAGTGGTGAAAATAAATTTAGTGAAAAAGGGGTCAGACAACTTCACCGGGGTACTGAACAGGCTCGCTGGAAGTGAAGAAATGTTCGAGAGATCTGTAAGGCTGTTATACATAAACATCAAACTACTCTGGTAATCAACACTTTCTGAAAACCTGATCATTTCCCCAAATTCCGACGGGACTTCCCTATTTTAGATTATATAATATCATTCTATTCATGCAAGCTGAGAATTACAAGACCTGTTGAATATCCTAGGACCGTTACGAATGTCTTAAAACATTCCCCAAAATTAGTAGTGAGAAAGGGAAAGTTGCGAAAGTGCCTTCAGTTGTGTTTGGAAAGAGTATCTGAGTCGAAAATATTTCTGGGGTACCAAGCGAAAATTTTCTCCCCCTTTCTATATTTTTCCTTGGTTTTTTCTGTTGATTTTAACCCTTGACTCCATTTACCCAATTTTGGCACCTGGTCTACTGTTCTTCCCGCCTCACAGGGAAGCGGGATCCCTAGTTGGAGCCTATGTTGGAGCCGCCCCTGTTTTTTCACCTCGCGCAATTTTCAACGTTTGATACTTGAGATCTAAAGTTTTTTTTCTTTTCCTTCCGAAAGCATAAAGCTCTGAAATCTCGTCGCCTGAATAGCAATTCTTTTTAGCTTTCAGGAAAGATCCATTTTTCGCAAAAATGTTTTCTCTTTTGTTTTATTTCGGGGTTTCACAAGTCGGACACTTTAATTTTTGAATTTACAAGTCCCGAGTCGCGAAACTGCGAACTCGTTTTTTAATTTTTCACCCAAGGCATCGACTATGGTAAAACCTTTAACCCTTGATGAGACATCGTCGGGATTTTGCGCCTCGACGTTCGTTGAACCCAATTTTTTATTCTTACAGCCCCGAAAACCGAGGACACGATAACTTTTGTGAGAACCTTGGTCGAGAACTAAAGGTAAAAAACTAACCATGGTTGGTTTTGGTTCTCGGCATATCGCCACTCGGCACTTTCTTTCATAAAGTTAAAGTATCCAAAACCCTGATTCACGAAGCTGCGACATGATTATGGCAAGATTAATTAGTCACCTAATCTAATATTTCCTTCTCATAATTCGATCCTTAATTATCGCCACATCGCGATATAGCAACTCGGCATATCATTTTCCCAAAATTCTATCCTCGGATTCCCGAGTCGCGATATGGCGAGTAAATTAATTATATAATTAAGGATGCACCAAATCACGGTTATTATTGATTACGTTAAAATCGACACTCGCGGTCTCGCGAGTTAAAGAGTCAAATTGTGAAAAGGAAATTCACGATACAGCGAAAAGCGAGAAAGTTATTTGAGTCGTTACGATTTGTAATTTTAAATTAAACTAAATATGTCCCGCACATCAAGGTCGACACATTTCACGAGGTATTTACTTGCTCGCCACAACCCGACTGCCTGTCAAGCTGCCGAACATTGATGACATTAATGAAGATTTAGGGTAAATCCACGAATAAATAAGATCGGATTTATACAATAAATTTAGTTTTATTTGCAATTTGACAGACTTATTTCAAACGTACAGGATTTTCAAATATATACAAGAAATTTGTTTTATTTTAAACATTTCTCATAAGCGCACAGAGCTCACTTTTCTCCGAGAGAACTCATTTTCGCATGTATACACAGGTCTATTGCAGAAGAGAGAAAAATCAAACTTCATCCATGGCGCCAAGGAGAGCAGCGAAAGCGAACATCGAGGTTGCAGCACAGGGTCCAGACAACGTCTCAGATACTTCACCTCGGACTGGCGGCTCAGTACCCACCTGGTCATTTATTTCAGATATTCTGCAATCCGAGTTGGTAAACTATACATACTCTGATGACGATGACCATAATATTGTAAACGACGACCTGAACACTAAGTACAAGACAATTGTTCAGTCTAGTATGCATCTGGTTGCAACCAGACCACGGTTGCTCCCTTACTACGACATGATCCGATGGGCATTGGATCACATTGACCTGCCCTCCAGAACTATCGTAAATGACCGACAGGCCATGGTCGGGAATTTTAGGCCCGAGCATATCCAATCTATGTATAAGCTCCTAGCAACTTCTGAATATACATATGGCAAATAATTCCTGGAGGACTTCAAAAAGAAGGAGTGCGAAGAATATGAAAAAACCAAGCCAAGCTTGAAAAAAGATTGGGTTTCACGTTCCGCGACATTCAGAGCGAATGACAAGGGCGTGTATTCAATTTCTTCATTGGAGATACAGTTTATGTATGTGGGGATGATGACATGCCGACTTTTCGGAAGAGAGGATACTGCGCATTTTTAAATCCAGTGGGTACCTCTCATATTTCGGGTAGCAGAAGACTCCTCATTTAATTGGGTGAAGATGCTCTCCAATAGTTTGTTCAACAGGGTCACAGAGTACCGAGAACAAAAATCAGCCGGAAGACCATCCAGATTCTTCATGTCCATGTATATTATGGACGCGATATGCTCCATGACAACTTTTCCTTTGATGAATTGGGCTTGGAGTCCAACCCAGGAAAAAACTGTGCATGAGTACCACGACAAGTTGTGGGAAAATAATGAAAATACGTTTATCTATGAGATTTTCAACTGGGTGATGGTGCCCCTGCACATCACCCTTTTTGGCCTTTCACCACCCCGCATCTCGGATAGAATTGCTGTGAATCTGAGCCATATCGCAGACTGGTACGTAGAAGAAGAATTCTCCTATTTAAGAGTATTCGGAGCTGTTGTTCCTCCTCTAGCGCTCCCATTATTCATCCCCAACAAGATGGCCTATCGGGAGATTGCTCGACAAACAGTGATTGGCGGAGTAAGCAAAGAGCTCAAAGCGTCATCGAAGAAGGTATGGCCGTTTTTCCCTATTCGGCTTAATTCCTATTCCTTATTAGATTTCAGACATGCTAAGGCTGAGGCTGCAACCTTAGAAGACTTGAGCCTAGTCTCTATTGAATACAAAAAGCATGATCTGCAGAGTATTGTAAGCACCCATTTGGGAAATTGTGGATTAAAGAGGTTTGAACACGAGTGTTCACCTTCGGATGATGTTTTCCAAGGGGCGAGGTCCTATGCGAAAGTGCAATTTCAAATCAGATCTCTGGCACCCGAAGACAGGGCTTCTATTTTAAAATTTCAGGAGCATAAGAAAAGATGCCTCCTCGTTGTGCTGGGAGGTTTGGCACTTTCCAAGGATAAAGAAAAGGAGGCTGAAAGTTCTGAGGGGCAACCTTCTAATCCCGAAAAACGTCAGAAAGGGGAGCAGGAGAAGAGTCCCGAGCAGGAAAAGAATCCCGAGCAGGAGAAGAGTCCCGAGCAAGAAAATAATCCTGAAACAGAAGAAGGGACTACTGACCCACCCAAGGAACATGGTCCAGAGATGGGAGTGAAAAACACAGACCCACCTGAAACTCATAATCCAGAGACAGGGACAGAGACGAAGACCTCCGATCCTCCAAAGGAACGGGACTCACTCGCCACACCAGGAAAGGCGGGGAAGCATGTCGGGGAACCCATCACCTCTGTCACACCCTTGCAGTTGACACAGGGAAATGTTAGTGAGGGATGGATATTTAGTGAAGAACTGAGACCTATAAGGGCAGAGGAACTCCCTCCTAATGAATTCTTTTTTGACAAAAAAAGGAAAGCTGTAGTGAAGCGAGAATTTTATCAAGAGGGAGAGTACACTGTAAAAAGGTTCAAAGTGATGACCGATGGAATGAACAAAAGAAAAGATGAATTTGCCACGGAAATTGCAGGAACGCTAGGAGCGTATGCGACGGAAAATCAATTCTCGATCGAAATATTAAAGAAACAGCTCAAAGCGAAGAATCGCCTGATCAAGAGTCTTGAGGCCAGGTTAGCTTCGACAACAGAAAGTGCTAAGAGTCAAGTGAGTGGAGAAATAGAGCTGGCCTGATTGGTCGATAAGAACGAAATCGAAGTCCTCAAGACCAAGCTGGAACAGACAAATTCAGTCATCTGAGATGGTTGGGTACAGTCGGATCAGCAGAGGGGCACGATCACACAGCTACAGACTCAGTTAGAGGTCGCAGAAAGCAAAATGGTTGACATCGAGATTGTTAAATCCCAAGCAAACGATATTCAGGGCAGAATCTCTTCTGATCAACAGAGTCTGCTGAACAAAGTGGGGGAGATTCGAGAAGATTGCTTGTTAATACATCAGATTTCTGAGAATCTGATTGTCCAAGAAAGAAATGCAGAAGCTACTCGGATCACTTTTCAAGAGGCAGTAATAGTGACTAACAACAGGTTTTCACGGTCTCCCGGACTCACCATTGCCGAACAAACTAGGGGTAATATCTTGTTAAAAAATTGGGAACATGATATTACTTTAAGCAAGGAGCAAGTCCTAAAGGTGACAAATTCCTTGAAAGCGGCCTTCAATGACATAAATGGTGAGCTTTTAGGAATGGAGATTGGAGGTGACACAGAGGCGCTAAGGCAGATAAATATAGACCGGATTTCTCTCGACATAAAGGAGAAGAATGAGAGAAATTCGGCGGAAATCTCTAAGATGGACAGGGTAGACCCAGCTCAGATCAATGAACATTTGATTCAACCTAGTCTACAACTCGGCGCCCTTGAACTCGTCGATGTACAAATAAATGATAAGCTTCAACAGTTGGCCCGAGAGTGCTATTTTTCCGAAGCCAGTTGTCAAGTCGAGCCTTCACCGCTTGTGTCCCAGTTTGTGGACAAATGTATCGCGTACATCGAATCCATGCGGAGGCAAGCACCTGGCACTTCTTGAAGATAGAGTAGGTGAAATGGAGTGATTTCTCTCCCCCCAGCTGTCAAGCAAAACCCTCACAGCTTGTATTCCATTTTTTGCACAAATGTATCATATGCATTAAATCTAAGCAAAAACAAGCACCTGGCACTTTTTTTTTGAAAATGGATTCGGACAGATGGAGTGATTTCTCTCTTCTGAATAGAGAAACAAATTTTGTATAAATAGATGACAAAAAGAAGAGCACCAGGCCGGAATTTTTGGTATCAATTGTAATAGAGTTTTTTCATGAAAGAAGTTAATACAAGCAAATTTGAAGATTCCCGATCCTGTCACGACTGTGTTACAAGTTTGTTTCGTTATGTTTCTTGTTTCTTTTCATTTTTCTCTACATAATCGATGTGTATCATTATAATTTAGTACGAATACTACTATAGTGAAGGAATTTTATCTTTCTATAATTTCTTCTTGTCTTTCCTCTGTACCAGCTATCAGCGGGTGCAAGACCAATTTGCAATTTATAGAATTTTATGTCTATTACACTTTGTTAATTATTTCTATATCAATTTCTTCTTCTGTGTTTACATGAGTTTTCTACTAATAGGGACTTTACGTTATTCACAGGTAAATGTTTTTCTCTCATTCCACATCTTTTACTAAAGATAATACAGTTACGGGAAAGTGCCTTTAGTTTGCACTCTTATTCTGTTCTTTATGCGAAAATTTCTCTTATTTTCGACCAAATTGAAACAACGTTGAAATCTCTTGTTAAATCATTTCCATGATAATATTGTTCCTCAATGATTGTACCTACAACAACTCAACCTAACATTCAACTTGGATTATCTAATCAAATACATATCGCTTTAAATCTTTTTGATACAATCCTTAAAACTGCAAACACCCAGGAAGAATTGGAACATTCATGGGCAGCCATTGATCAAGATATTATTATACAGGAACAGTTGGAAGCTAGACAGGGAGAACGTAGAAATCCCCATTAGTTTCCTATACAGAAGGATTATCAAAATCTCTGTTTAAATCTTTAACATATTCTCGGATGCCTTGACACTGTACTTTCAAAGCCTTAAGTACAGACTCAGGAACAACAAACCCAACCAAAACTTTCAACGAAAGTAAAAACAAAAGCAAACCAAGGAGTTCCTTAATGCAAATGAAAAATATCCTTTCGAACTAACAAGAAAATGAGAAACGCCAAACACTCAACTCTCAACCAATCACTGGTTCTTAGCCAATCAGACAGACTCAACTCCAGAAGTCAGAGAGAAAGAAAATGCCAAACAGAGCCAAGAAACGAAAGTCAAGTTACCAAGAGCAAGAAAGACCTAGAAACCCTAAATCTGTTCCTGCAAGCAAACTAAGGAAAGAGATGTATAATTCAATGACCTAATAAGACAAAAAGGTGTAAATCATCAGATCTGAGCAGTTGAAAAAGTCAAAACTTAAATTCAAAAATTTCAAAAAATCTGTTCTCAGGCAAGCAATGGAACAGAGTGCGAGAAGATAATATTCTCGCAGGCCAGCTTAATGCAAAGTGCGAGGTGTTCGCATTGGACAATATATGCAGAGTGTGAACTTGAAAGGTTCTCGTAGCCTGTCAATGGACACAGTGCGAGAACTCCTGAAGATAATGAAAATTTTAAAAAAGCAAGTAAAATTCAAATTGGCTTATAGACCCAGAAAGTCTCTCAGGATATCCTGAGAACTCAAACACTAACAAAATAGGAGAAAAAGGAAAATAGAGAAAATGGCCACAGAAAGTTCAAAAAACCATAAAGAAAAAGGGAATAACTCCCCAGTGGAGTCGCCAATTTTGTTTCAGGATAAATCCGTGAGTGCGGACACAAACCGATCTCCCTAGATCCACCTGGATCTAGAACAAAACAGGACAGAATAATACACTTTCCCTAGATCTAACCTATTGAATGAACTAAGAGATAAGGATCATGGACATACCTTATGAACACTTTCCTTATGTCTTTGTTGTTCCAAGATTTTCTCCAATGCTCTTGTGCCATTCATATCACAACAGTACAAACCAATCGAAGTAAAGGCAGATTAATATATTCAATAGCTAGTCTATACATATGATCAAGGAGTTATGTAATAAAGTGACATCATCTTTATGGGAAAGGGACATATTACTGTATTGAATTAATT
>ML795780.1:313308-326250 GCA_009831015.1 Picea engelmannii
GTACTATCCATATAGAATAGTATTATCTGAAAATATATCATAACTCATACCGTTACCCATCAAACAAACTTGGGTCCATTACCCAAACCTGGGGTCTCCAACTTCTCATGGCCATAACTCTCTAACTGTGAAGAATTATGTGATGTTCCACATACCACCAGAAATGAAATGACAAGAACTATCCATCTAGGATATTTTCCCTAACAAATTCCCTTTCCTTCATCTCATATATTCTATAATTAAGAATGGGTTCTCTTACTCCACAAAGCATCTTCCCGTGAGGGATTTCACCATAAGGGGACCACTTTGGAGTTCATCCATATTTACTTCTTATCAACCATGAAAAAACAATAATGAGTCATATTTACATCAAACACTATTGGGTCCATTACCCAAACCTTTGTGCTATGGGAATTTCTTCAAGGGTTGACATCAATGACAACCAACCTTAATCAATAGTGATAACATTATGGCATCGTTGTTGGGAAGCAAAAGGTTCCATATTCCTAGGGAAAGAATCATAAAGTTTCAAATCTAATTTTTGATGGTGGACAGAAGTCAGAAACAAGGAGGTTGTAAACCATTCACCTAGTGACTCCATACAATGATGCAACCAAATTCAGATACTCCACTGGAGAATGATCTTCGATGACAAAAACATGAAAGGAAAAAAATCCAAGAATCAAAGTGCTAAATGTTTTCAATATATCTTATTTATCTTCATCAAGTGCCTCTTGTATTTTCCTAAACATGTGAAAATAGTTTTTATTTTCCTGTTGTATTCCAATGGTGACCATAAATCTACATTTGTATATCCTTCTTGTAAAGTTGTAAATACATCTCTTGTTCCTTGCATAACTAATCCTGACCAAGAGCTTTCATTCGAGTTATATGATGTACATGATCGATGTGATAATCCTCAAGATACCCAAGAAAATATCATATCTCATGTTCTTAAGCCTCAACCCTCCAAGATCAAAGAGAGATACATAACACTTCAATTAACTAATATTCTACATGATTTTCCTCCAAAGCATAATAAATACCTACCTTTGTTCAATGGAGAACCCGATAACCCTACAACTAAGAAACACATCCATGCTTTTGAGCATTTTGCAGATTTCTTTGAAATCGAGCATGATGATGTTTGTATGAGAACCTTTGCTCAATCATTGCCAGGGGATGCTAAACAGTGGTTTAGACACTTACTTCCCAATATCATCATCTCATGGGAGGAAATGAAGGATCTTTTCCTGAAAATTTGGGGTGAGAGGAAACCTTTTGATCAGCTCAAGGGGATGAGACTATTCCATGAAGAAATAAGGGGATGAGACTATGTCAAGGTTTAGCAGGAGGTTTTCTAGTTTTTACTATAACATGCCTAAAGGAATTCAACCCCTTGAAGCTACTTCCAAACTATGTTATGCAACAACTCTTCATCCAGATGAGTCCTTCCTTATGATGGAAAGAATATCTAAGTCCTTTGAACAAATGTTTAGTGATGCTCAGGATGTTGAAGACAATCTTCAAGCATGTGGGAAGTCTTCAGAACAAATTCAAAATGAAGAGTTGGATGTTGAATAACATGGTAGTGAACAAAAAGAAGTTGATCTAAATTTTGATTAGAATATTAATAATATCATGCATTTTCTTGAAGTTTTTAATACTGATGCTTTTGTAAAAAAGTATATTTCACCTATTCAAGAAGTTGCTAACCCAAATTGTTTTTCTTCTGGTATGAATTTTGATCCATCTCAAGATAAGAAGGGTGTTTATTATTTTATGTATTCATTTGAAAAATTTCATGAAAATGAATTGGTATATCATCCTATTGAAGAGCAAGTTGATGTCCAAATTTTTTTCCTCGTTGATAACATTACATATATTTTTGGAGAACCTAAATATGATAAATACAATTATGACTATGATGTTGAATTTTATGATCAACAAGTTGTATGTTTATCAACAAGAAATTTTCAATTTTAGCAGTTTAAGGAAATTAGTCAGCCTGGATGTTTCAGTTCTGACAATGATGAAGAACTCTTGGATTATTGAAGGGGGGGTGAATTAGTGATAGAGAAATATAATTTTTTTTAACCATACAATGGAAGTGTTATATAAATGTAGCATTATCATCCAATATTTGAAAAGTAAATAAAAAATGAACAAATGAACAATCATACACATACACAGTACACCAGTGTTGTTACGTGGAAACCCAAAGCGGGAGAAACCACAAAATGATTTTTCTTATATGTCTTGAATAATTACATTCATTGGAAGAAACAAATTTTTTTGTTTCCCAGTTGCAACTAGAAGGAGGCTCTAACCCCCTAGTTTCTCAGGCTACAACCTAAGGGAATCTCCAACTCCCCAATACTCTGGCTATAACCAAAAGGAGGCTATAACCCTCTATGTTCTCTGTCTACAACCGGAAAGTGGATACAATCACATATCCTTGCCCCTTCCAACTGCACTGTTGTAGAAGTAGAATTATGGAACCACTATCACTCTATCACTGTGAGATATACTGTTGTAAACATGTACCAATAAACCTGCACCAAACAACCTATACCAATAACCTGAACCATGCATCAACCATAAATCAACATGTGCCTCAACCTGTAATAAACCTATACCATAAACAAGTGCATCAAAAATGCACCAACCTATACCTCAACCTCAACCAAAATCCCTCATCAATTTCATCATCCAAATCTGATTTGTAACTCTGTAATAGACCTGGTGTATACAAGCACATACCTTGTTGAATTCTAGCTTATTCTAGAGAGTGAAATTGTGGAGTGTGCCCCGCATAGAATATTTGTTGTATGGATCTAAACATTGTACACAGAATACTACAAACTGTAATCTAACCAACACATTTGGTCTTCTGAATTTGGATCTGTTATGAAGAAGTTATGACGTTTTCCCTCGAAACACATGTTTTAGACTAGTTTCAGGACTAGCCACAAACCCTATTTTCCACAGAGTGTAGATCCAAAAATACAACGAACCACAAGATTAAATTTGTACCACAACTACTTGGATATGTTTTCTCAATGACCTCCCAATTTCATGGTCTGAATCATTCTAGAAAAAACGTTATTGAGAAAATGGTGAGATGACCTGTAATTAACATACCTTAGAAAGCATCATCAAAAGAATTTATCGTCCCTTGAATTTTGGCCTTCTTTAATTCACCTTCCCTCTGAAGTTCGGCTTAGATATCCTTTGGTTACCTCAGTCACCTATATATATTCAATATTAAGTGTGATAAAAATGAGAGAGCCTTGCCTCTTATTTATACTCTCTAAGTAGCTTCCTTAGAAGCATCTTCTAGGCCACTGTGTCCACATAGTCACCTATGTCCAACTTTTCCCAATTTTCCACTTGTCCATGTATCCAATAGACACTTGACCACTTAACCCATTTTCCTCATTTTAGGGTTAGCATTCTTATAACCACTTTCCATAATTAGAAATCTCTCCAGTTACTTTATTATTTAAATAATCCTCCTTGACTTTGTCACTTCACTTTATTATTTAAATAATCCTCTTTGACTTTGTCACTTCACTTTATTATTTAAATAATCCCCTTTGACTTTGTCACTTCACTTTATTATTTAAATAATCCTCTTTGCAAGCACTTTGACTTCTTTGACCTTTTGGGGTTTCAAGCCAATCATATGAGGGTCCTTCAATTTCGTAAGGCCATAACTCTCAAGCCGTGAGGAGTTATGTGACGTTCCGCATACCACTAGAAATAGCATGACATGTAATATCCATATAGAATACTCTTACCTAAAAATATAAAAAAATCATACCATTGTACATAAAAAATACTTAGGTCCATTACCCAAACCTTTGTGCTACCGAAATTCGCTACTGGACTTTCTTCAAGGGTTGACATCAATGAAAACCAACCCAATTAATCAACAATCTCCCCCTTTGGAATTGATGGCAACACTCTAATGCAATACTCAAATCATATCACTCATGTTCCCCCTGGAACCATGCCTGCATCTATGTGACCAACGCTCCCCCTAGAACCATGCTTCTGTCCTCTACATCTGATAAATATCCCCCCTTTTGTCATCAATGGAAAAGGTATCTTTCCATTCGGGTCTTCTCCCCCTAACTAAATCGTCTGATCTCCCAACCTGAATTGTCCTCTTTATGGTGCTTCCTCATGTACATCTAAGACACATAATATAAGAATTCAAAATCATTCATTTTGGAGTAGAAATAACTACGATTCTCTGGCGAAGATACTCAAAGGCTTCATGTGGAAGCAGTTTTGTAAATATGTCTACCACTTGTTCTTTTGTGCCCACATATTCAACTCTGATGTTCTTTTCTGCAACCTGTTCCCATAGAAAGTGATACTTGATTGGAATATGCTTCATCTTGGAGTGCAACATCGAGTTCTTTGAGATACTGATGGCGCTTGTATTATCACAATAGATTGGAATGGGCTCATCATACTCAACCTTTATATCTGTCAGAGTTTGTTTCATCCATAGAACCTGTGTACAACATGTTGTTTCAATATACTTTCCCTTGGTTGTAGATAAATATATTAATAACTATTTCTTTCTTAGCCATTATACTAAACAGTCACCCAAGTAGAACATTGCTCCATTGGTGCTTCATCGGTCATAAATGCAACCTGCCCAATCTACATTTGTGTAGGCAATAATTGATATATCCTTTCCTTTTGGATACCATAATCCAAACTCTTATGTTCCTTTGAGATATCTAAAAATCCTCTTCACTACTAATACATGTGATTCCTTTGGTTCTACTTGAAATCATGCCACCTGTTCAACTACCTACATTACATCTGGTTTGGATGTTGTCACATATAGTAGTCTACCAATCATCAATCTCTATTGCCTCTGATTTGTAGACTTTGAATCATCATCTTTGATCAACCCGCAACTGGTTTTCATGGGAGTGATAACCCATTTGCAATCTTCCATACCGAACCTCTTTAGCATTTCTCTAATATAATTGGTTTGAGAAATAAAAATTCCTTGGTTTCTTTGACGTATCTGAATACCCAGAAAGAAGGATAGTTCTCCAAGTAATGACATTTCAAATTCATTTTGCATGTCCTTTGCAAATTTCTGGCTTAACCCTTCATCAATACTTCCAAAAATAATATCATCAACATAAACTTCAACTAATAAAATACTATCTTGAGTTACCTTGATGTAGAGGTTGTTGTCTGCACTTCCTTTTCTGAACCCTGCCTGCTGTAGATATTTATCCAGTCTAGAGTGCCATGCACTAAGATCTTATTTTAGACCATACAAGGAATTCTTTAATTTACACGCATAATTTGTGTTCTCTGACAACTGAAATCCTTCTGGTTGTTCAATGTAGACTTCTTCTTCAAGTTTCCCATTCAGAAAAGTTGATTTTACGTCCATCTGATATACTTTAATATTTTTGGAGCATGCATAAGCTAAAAGCAATTGGATTGCTTCCATTCTAGCAACTGAGGCAAATGTCTCTTCAAAGTCAATTCCTTCAACCTGTGCATATCCTTTACATACCAATATAGCTTTGTTCCTTGTAACATGTTCATATTCATTCAATTTATTCCTGTATACCCACTTTGTGACGATCACATTCTTATCCTTTGGTCTTGGAACCAATTCCCAAGTGTCATTTTTCTCTATTTGATCCAATTCTTCATCCATGGCCTTACTCCAAAATTCATCATTGTTGGCCTCTTCAAAACAGATTGGTTCAATCATAGATGAGAGTGCTAGGTGTGTTTGTTCTGGTGAATGGATTCTTCTTCTAGTCTCAACTCCTACATCTTTGTTTCTGATAATCTGATCTGAAGGATGATTCTTCTGTACTCGTCTGCTAGGTGTATTTGGAGGCACTTGTTGAACTTCCTCTTCTACTTCTATCGGATCCTCTTCATCTTCCCCTTCTTCATCTTCCACTTCTTCTTTGTAAAGTTGTTCCATTGATTCATTTTCTTCTTCCTTTAATTCTTGTCTACCTGTTTCATCAATTGTTATGTTGATGATTTCCAAAACTTTGTTCAATCTTAGGTTGTAACACTTGTATTCTTTCCCTGTACTTGAGTAACCAACAAGTACTCTTTTTTCCACACAAGATTCAAACTTTCCCATTCTACCATCTTCTCTTTTGATGTAGCATTTTCTTCCAAAAACTCTGAAGTGCTTCACATTTGCTGGTCTTCCTTTCCATGGATCGTAGGGAGTTTTGTCAGTGTTGTTTCTGAGCATTACTATGTTTTGAATGTGAACTGTTGTATGCACAGCCTTTTTCCAAAATATATATGTCAATTTGGAATCCATTAGCATTGTTCGAGCCATTTCCTATACTATCATGTTTTTTCTTTCAACAACTCCATTCTGTTTAGGTGTCCTAGCAACAGAGAATTGTCTTTTTATTCCATGCATGCTGCAGTAGTCCATAAATTCCTTTGAAGTGAACTCTCCTCCATTATCAGATCTCAAGCATTTTATTTTTTAATCCACTTCATTTTCAACCATTTCCTTATAGACCTTGAAGTTTTCAAAATCTTCTGACTTATTCCTGAGAAAGAAAACTGCAGTCATTCTTTTATAATCATCAACTAATAACATAAAGTATTTCTCACCTTTTAAACCCTTTGTTGTAGTTGGTCCAACTTGATTAGTATGCACAATTTCTAGTGGTCTTGTCGTTGAATATTCTTTTGATTTAAACTTGGTCTTTGTTTTCTTTCCTTGTTGACAATGCTTGCATAAAGTGTTGGTTGGTTTCGTGATATGGTGCATTTCTCTAACTGCTTCCCTTTTGTTGACTTTGACAAGGTTATCAAAATGTATGTGACCCATTCTTATGTTCCATAGCCAACTTTCATCTTACTTTCCTAGGAAACACTTTTCATTTCCAATTTCACTTAGTACATATATGTTGCTTGAAGTTCTCGCAATTGTTTTCAATCAATTTTCCTGAACCTTCTTTTCTTATCTCTCACTTTTGTGAATAGAAAGTAACTTTATGACTTTGGTCACACATTTGAATCACACTTAGAATATTATGTTTCATATCTTCTACTAGTAGAACATTTTCTCCCTTGGTATTCTTGTTCCCAATTCAGACTATGCCTTTTCCAATGATTTTTAACTGAATCATCATTTCCGAGGGAGACTGATCCATCTCTTTCCTTTCTTAATGTAAGAAACTTGTCTCTATTGCCTTTCATGTGTTTTTAATAGCCACTGTCAACATACCAACCACGTTTCTTATGATTAGCTTATAGAGTGAGTGTGCATTCTTCATTGCTATACCGATTCTGCTTTCTTATCCATGTCCTTGTCTGAGGTTCATGTCTATGACTGTTATTGTTCTTTTGTGGTTCTCTAGGAGGGACTGTCATTCTGTAATCTTTAGCCATGTGTCCAAAGTTGTTACATTTGTAGCATTCCACTTCAGTGCTCAAAGATTCAAACCTTTTGTAACTTCTTCTCTGTGTTTCACTAGGCCTTCTTGGATAACCCTTTTGTGTATGACTTTCAAAGTTGTTTATGTTCCTGTTGTTAGCTCTGCAATTCACATCTTTATGTACAAAATTATTACATGCATAACATAAACCAAAAATGATAGTTTGATACCTGGTATTTGAATATCTTATGAAAGGAGGTACTCTTACGAATACTTTTTCTTCATGAATCTTATCTGTTTATGTTGGTCATTGATTCTGAAATATGAATCTTTTCGGTGGAGGAGTGTCCCTGTAATTTTCTTTGTAGACCTTCCTATCCCCTTTGATTGCTTATGCATGGATTTTTGAATATGTTTCTTGTTTTGTCGTTTTGGAGCTTGATCCCTTTTTTGTATGATTGTATCCAAGTCCGGACTTGTCATGATGAGGTTTTTGACTGTTTATAATGTCATTCAAAACTTTTTAGTTGTTCTACATATTTTTATTTTGAAGATCCTTTCTTAATGTGACAATTCCTGCTTCCGAATTTCCAATGATCATGTCTCTTCCTTCTAGTTGTTCTTTGAGTGCTTATTCAATTCTTTTATCTTCTTCAATTTGAACCTTCAAATTTGTGATCATTTGTTCTAGTTCTTGAGTGTTTTCTTTCTTGTCTAGTTTCGCTTGTAGTTTCTTGTTTTTCTTCTCTTCTCTTTTGATACCTTCTATGGCACATAAAAATTCTTCTCAGAAGTCAACTTATGCCTCTTCATATTCTTCTTCGGACTCTTCATATTCTTCTTCGGAGTTTTATTTATCAGAGTCTTCTACTGCCATGAATATAACTCTTTCTGTCTCACTGTCACTGACTTCATCTTCATCTGATGATGAGATGTCTTCTTTGGTGCATAAGATTTTCTTAAAAACTTTCTTTGTGGTTCTTTTGCCTTTATTTGTTTGTTTTCTATTTGAGTAACCTTCATCATTTCTCTTTTTATTATGAGGACATTTGTTATCAAAATGACCAATACCATCACAATTAAAACAAATCAAAGGAATCTTACCTCTATACATGTCGTTGGTTCCCTTGTTCAATCTTCTGACAAAGTTGGCCACTTCTTCATCATCTTCCGAGACGTCATTGCTTCTACTATGTTCTTTTTCTTTTTTATTTCACTTTTTCTTTGACCTTTTGGATGCTTTGAAGGCTGCTTCTTTTATATCTAGATTTTCCTGTTCAGTTCTCATTTCATATGTTGTGAAGATTCCATGTAGTTCGTGCATGCTTATTGAGTTTATATCTTCTCTTTCTTCTAGTGTTGATATCTTAGGGTTAAATCTCATAGGAAGAGATCTTAGTACCTTTTGAACAATTACAGATTCTTTGATTTCTTCTCCCAATCCCAATATTGCATTTACTATTTCATCGACTCGTAAAACGTAAGATGCAATGTTCTCATCTTCCTTCATCTTTAGTTGTTCGAACTAACCTTTGTACGTTTGAAGCTTTGCTACTTTGACTTTTGAATATCCTTCATAAATATTTCGAAGTTTTTCCCAAATCTCTTTAGCGGATTTACAATGTGAAACTTTGGTGAATACCAATTCTCCAATACCATTCAGAAGTGCATTTGTGGCTTTGGAATTATTTTGACCGAGTTTCATTGCTTTGCCATTTTTCAGCGGAACTACTAGTGTTGTGTATCCATCTACAATTGATTACCAAATTTCAAGTCCCTGTGCCTGTATATATGTCCTCATCCTTATTCTCCAAAATACATAATTTTGTCCATCAAACTATGGTATTCCATTTTTATACATGTTGTTTCTCTCCATGATCTACCTTTCAGTGGTTAAACTAATTTATGAAGGAACCAACTCTAATACCAATTGTTGGATTACTAAGGGGGGGTGAATCATTAATAGAGAAATCTAATCCTTTTTAACCATATAATGCAAGTGTTATATCAATGTAGAATTATCATCCAATATTTGCAGAGTAAATAAACAATGAACAAATGAAGAATCATACACATACATAGTACACCATTGTTTTTACATGGAAACCCAAAGCAGGAGAAAACCACATAATTATTTTTCTTATATGTATTGAAGAATTACATTCATTGGAAGCAACAACTTCCTTTGTTTTCCAGCTGCAACTGGAAGGAAGCTCCAACCCCCTAATTTTTCAGTCTACAACCTGAGGGAAGCTCCAACTCCCCAATTCTCTGGCTACAACCAGAAGGAGGCTACAACCCCCTATGTTCTTCGGCTACAACCAAAAGGTGGCTACAACCACTTGTCCTTGCCCCATCCAACCACCCTGTCATATAAATATAATTATGGAACCACTATCAAACTATCACTGTGAGATATAATGTTATAAACTTGTACCAATCAACCTGCACCAAACAATTTGTATCAATAACTTGAACCATGAATCAACCATGAATCAACCTGTATCTCAACCTGTACCATAAAAAAGTGCATCAACCATGCACCAACATATACCTCAACCAAAATATCTCATCAATTTCATCATCCAAATCTGATTTGTAACTCTATAATAGACCTAGTGTATATGATCACATACCTTGTTGAATTCTAGATTATTCTAGAGAGCAAACTTGTAAAGCGTGCCCCGCATGGAATATTTGTTGTATGGATCTAAAAATTGTACACTAAATACTACATATTGTACTATAACAAACACATTTGATCTTACTGAAATTGGATCTATTATGAAGAAGTTATGATGTTTTTACCTGAAACACCTGTTTTAGACTAGTTTCAGGACTAGCCACAAACCCGATTTTCCAAGGAGTTTAAATCCAAAAATACAATGACCCACAAGCTTAAATCCGTACCATGGCTACTTTGATATGTGTTTTCAATGGCCTTCCAATTTCACGATCTAAATCATTCTATAAAAAAAAGGTATTGCGAAAATGGTGAGATGACTTGTAAATAACATACCTTAGAAAGCATCATCAAAAGAATTTATCCTCCCTTGAATTTCGACCTTCTTTACTTCACCTTCCCTCTGAAATTAGGCTTATATATCTTTTGATTACCTCAGTAACCTATAGATATTAAATATCCTCAAGTGTGATAAAAATGAGAGAGCCTTGCCTCTTATTTATACTCTCCAAGTAGCTTCCTTAGAAGCATCTTCTAGGCTACTTTGTCCACATAGTCATCTATGTCCAACTTTGCCCAATTTTCCACTTGTCCATGTATCCCATAGCCACTTGACCACTTATCCCATTTTCCTCATTTTATGGTTAGCCTTCTTATAACCACTTTCCATAATTAGAAATTTCTTCATTTACATTATTATTTAAATAATCCTCCTTGACTTTGTCACTTCACTTTATTATTTAAATAATCCTATTTGATTTTGTCAGTTCACTTTATTATTTAAATAATACTCTTTGACTTTGTCACTTCACTTTATTATTTAAATAATCCTCTTTGACTTTGTCACTTCACTTTATTATTTAAATAATCATCTTTGCAAGAACTTTAACTTCTTTGATCTTTTGGGGTTTCAAGCCAATCATATGAGGGTCCTTCAACTTCGTAAGGCCATAACTCTCAACCCGGGAGGAGTTATGCGACGTTCCACATACCACCAAAAATGGCATGACATGTACTATCCATATAGAATAGTCTTACCTAAAAATATATCAAAACTCACACCATTATACATCAAACAAACTTGGTTCCATTACTCAAATCTTTGTGCTACTAGAATTCGCTACCAAACTTTCTTCAAGGGTTGACATCAATGAAAACCAAACCAATTAATAAAAAAGAACATGAGGAAAGTAATGACTTAGGGGAAGGAAACACTCTACCCCTGTGCTTTTCTTCATTCCAATTACTGAAGGAGAATTTTCATAGTGTTATAAGTCAACAGTTCCACAGTTATGCCACTGAACATGGAGAAAACAATGAGTTTGCGAATGGAAATTATTTTCCCTTATGATTTGCTTCATTTAAATTATTGAGAGAAAATTTTAAGACCATTAATGAATTTGAGGAGTTTGTACTGATGCAAATTCATCCAAACTCAATGAGGAAAATGGACAAGGAATTGCAGCAACCTCCTCTTGTTTTTCATGACCTGGTAGCTAGTTATATGGATAATTTTAACAGCCAAAATTTACAACAATTGAAAAACCACGAGTTTGAAAATGAAGTTGATGATCAATTATACATGTCTTTCGATCCAGTAAAGGTTTTGTTTCAGCAGTCTAATGTAGATTTCCAAACTTCCTATGACAACTTATTGAGTAATCGCATGAAAACAAAGATCTAGGTGAAGGGGTAAATTTATGGCACATAAATCACCTGGAGCAGAGTTGTAATCTATTGGATGAGTATGACATCAGTTTTCACTTATTTGAATATCCTTTTGTAGTCTTTCTGGAGTCAGTAAGCAATCCCAAATTTCCATATTTTTTCAAATTTGAGTTTGTCTACAAATGTTCAAATGAGCTACCATTTTATTTTCAAGATTTTCTTTTCCCAAAGAAATTCCGGACCTTTAGTTAATCAAGCTATTACTTGAATGGATACTTTGGAAGTCTTCTTACATGTAAAAAAGAAATCATCTATTCGAGTAGAGTAGGAGTGCTTATCAATAAGCTCATAGTTTGAGCATTTTTTCAGTTTGGTTTCAATAGTTTGCAGTATGATACCGTTTTTATTTTAGTTTCTAGTTTTCAATAGTGTGCAGTTCAGTTTTCAGATTGGATTTGTTTTTAGATGAAGGTCTAGTAAGTATAAAGTGCAGGTTGTAGATATCAACGGTTTGGGATCAACCTAATGGATTATGCTACTAGTATGTTTGTTCTTTGGTACCTTACAAGGAGGATTCCATCTCCATTGGAGCCGATGTTAGCACATGTAAATTTTCAATTTGTGATTTGGCCTAAATTGTTCTTTACAGGGTGATTGTGTTAAGTGCATTGAGGTTAAAACCTCCAGGTTCATTTGAGAAAATCTTGTAGCAAGTGGAGATGGGTAAAAAGGGCAAGGGGAAGCTTGATTTTATTATTGAAGAAGAGAAGATTTAAGCCCTTGGATGCACTCATTTTTGTCTTTTTGTCTTTTTGATGATAACACATTTTTTCCAATGAATATTTTGGAATGCTTGTTTGGAGTCATAAGCTGTAAATGTGAAATTTACAGTTGTGCAACAGACATACTACGCAACTGTGACAATCTTGTTTTTTTTTAGCAACAAGGAGGGTTTTTTTGTCAGCTTCAAATCAAATCCTAATCATGGGGATAATACGGAAATGGACACTAAGAATGAAGAAAGTTCAATAGTGTTAAGAACCAAACATCAATATAGCATAGAAAAACTTCAGGAAAGGTACTCAACGCCTTGAAAAAGAGATAATTTCAGATAATAAGCCTCTTCGAGGGGGCAACCTCCTTTTACCCCACTTAAATGTTCAAGTACAA
>ML795780.1:344027-385021 GCA_009831015.1 Picea engelmannii
AGTTTTGCAAACTAATGAAGGAATTTTTCTTTCCCAGTCTAAGTATGCTTGTGACCTTCTTCGTCGCTTTCACATGGACAATTGTAAACCATCCCCTTCTCCCTTCCAGTCTGGAGTCAAGCTTTCTGCCACTTGTACTTCTCTTGAAGTTGATGCCACCCTGTATCATCAGTTAGTTGGTATCCTCTTATACTTGACTCATACCCGTCCTGATCTTTCCTTTGTTGTTGGTCTTGTTGCCCGATATATGCAAACACCCCATGAAAGCCATTGGAAAGCAGCTAAAAGGATACTTCGCTATGTTCGTGGTACTGTTCAGTTTGGGATACATTACAGTTCAGGGGGGACTCCCTTATTGGTTGGTTTCACTGATTCAGATTGGGCTGGCGACCCTGATGATCGGAAGTCTACTGCAGGTTATGTTTTCAGCCTTGGTTCAGGACCTGTCACTTGGGCCTGTAAGAAACAACAGGCCTTCAAGTTAAATTTCTCCTTCAACTTTTGGATTCTCTTCATTTTCATAATTACCATCTTCAGTAGTGTTAGTTCAAGTTTCTATTCCCATAAATATAACCTCTATATTGTCATCTTCACTCATGTCAGATGAGCTACTGTCTTCTTTAGAATAAACATTTTTGTTTTTCTTATATAATTTCTTTTTGTATTGGGATTTACCCTTTTTATGTTCCTTTTGATTGTAAGCTTCTTCATCATCACTATATTTTTCCTTGGGATAAGGACATTTGGAAGAAAAGTGTCCAATTTTCCATAGTTGAATCATTTGAGAAGTAACTTCCCTTTGTATTTTCCAGATCCTTTCTTAAGTTTCTTAATGAAGTTTACTTCTTCCTCATCGAATATGTCTGAGGTTATTTCATTTGATACATGTTCATGGTTTTTATTTCCTTTTGAGACTTTGAAGGTTGTTTCAACTTTTGAAGGCTTTTCTTGTCTTGTTCTCATTGTTAAGAACCCAATACTGAATACAAAATCACCACAATAGATCCAAAGATATCTAAATACAATCACCACACAAGATATATGAAACCATATAGAAAACCACAACTTTATTATAGAAACCCTTGAGGTAGGGAAACACCATACAATGGATCATATTATGGAAGGGATCCTCTACTGTTCACTTGCCTCTTCGAGGGGGCATCCTCCTAATGAGCTTCAGCTCCAAATACAATACTTCTCTTCATATCTCATTACATTGCTTGAGCCCCTTTATATAGTGCTACTATCACCTAAGAACATTCTAGAGGAGGAATCTTCTAGAAGTAGAACCTTCTAAGAAGTCATCTTACATTTATTATATCTAACTACCATAGTGGGCCTTATTTAATAATATAGTGGACCTAGTCCACCTTACATTGAATGACCTCCACTATTATCACTATGGGCCCTCTGGGCCCCCCCACTACCTCTCTAGCTACCTTACACTCATTTTATAGGTTGTGATCATTATTGGCGTCATTGATTGTGTGTTGTCATTGATGGAAAAATGAATCAGTCATGAACAAAATTATACAACATGAATCAGTCATGAACAAAGTTATAAAGTTTGCATTAGTGTCGGGATGGCTAATAAGGTCTATCCATATGTAATTAAGAGTCATTTATGGAAAGAGAATGCAACATAGTAGAAAGGCTAAAGTTTAGGAGAAAAAGCATATGGTAAATTTCATCGATGTAATATTCGATCACTGTCAAGGATCGATGATCTTTGTTACAAGTGTATTTTCCAAAGCTCAGAAGAGATGGTCCTTTTGAAGTCACGCAGAAGATCAGTTTTCAGAAAGATAATTTTTACAAGTGGAAACCTTTATAAAAATCAAGCAACTGGATTCGTTCATCTAGAATTCAGGTGTAAATTTGACCGTTAGATCACAGAGGAAACTTGTGTAAATAAGGAGAGAGTCATGGTCATATGATTGAAGATTTAGGAGTGACTTAATCCATCAGATCATGTAGGAGGAACAATGGTAAAATTCGGAGCTGACTACTTAGGATAAAATTACCCGAAGGAAAAATATTTTAGCCGAAGATGAAGTCCCAAAGTGGAAATAAGTCATACGATCTTAGAACAATTTTGGGAGTAATATTAACTTTCTGATCAAAATAAAGTCGAAGGATCAGATAAGCAAGGCCAAGGCACGAAGTTCATGATTAAAATCATCAGATAGCATCAGGAAAGATCTCAGCCATTGAATTAAAGCTGAGTAGAACTGGTCAACTCCGACGCTGACCACTCTAGAGAAAAGTAGTCTAGAACATGCAAGATTACCTGAAGGTCAAAGCCCCAAAGTCACGAAAAACGTTGATCTAGAGAAAAATATTATAACTGTCATATCATGGTTGGGTAGAAGCATCCAACTCCGACACTAATTACTCCGGTGAAAATAATCCAATAATACATGAAGGTCGAAGCCTCGAAGTCACGTCAACTATTGATCTGGATTAAAACATAAGAATCGTCATATCATAAGGAGACTGTCAACTTCGACACTAACCACTTCGGTGGAAAAGGATTTAGAACATATAAGTTCACCCAAAGTTCGTAGTTACGAAGTCACAAAGTAAGAGACATGGTACACACAATAATATCCCATGTCGACAAGGACACGTGGCACATTCAGATGGTGACTATTGAAGGAAACTCTCCCTGTGGACAGGTAGATCTCCTCTTGAGAGCTAGACTCTTAACTCTTAAGATAGAAGACACTTAACGTGGACACTGACTTCCTTTTAGATCTATACAAACTACTAATGCATGAGGAGGAAGGAGAATAGAAGTACCTTTTTACCAACATTTGTCCCTGCATGCTCCGAATTGAGCTTCGATGTTTCGCTCCTTGATGAGCCCTGTAGACAAACAATAGTACAACCACTTCCTACTCTATTGATATTAGCTCGAAAATAGATCTATCTATCAACGATAAGTTAATGTAAGATCAAACATGGGCTAGAAAGAAACAAGCCAAGCGTGTCATATTGATGAGAACAATGGCAGAAGTAACTTACAACCATGGATGTGAATGTGATAGCTTCGTCAAGTCCCCTTTGTCTAACCCTTTCTCAAAATATCCACGACCCGGATGACAACAACTTCATTGATTACTCTCCTCTAGTTCACCGTGTGTTTCCTATGAGATCATAGGTTTCATGCTTGCAATTCTTCCCCCCTTTCCACCATGATATAACCTGCTTATATAGGTTTAGAGAGGCTTAACCTCTTGAGGTATCTTTAGGGTAGGTTGAGGAATTCCCTCAGATCAGGGATCTTCTCCTAAGATCATGATTGAACCAAGAATTTGAATGCAACTTCCTTCCAAACTTGAAAGATCCTCCCCTTATTCTCCTCAATAGATCAACAGCTGCTTAGATTAGACAACGCTCCCTCAAAAGGGGCATCAGGGCGCTATAGCGCTCCCTAGTAGGCTCAAGGGGAGCGCCATCACTTCAAATATTTGTAGTGCTCCTTCAAAGGGGCAGTTCGGTGCTATAATGCTCCTTAGCACCTTATAGGGGAGCGCCAACACTCCTAAGGGTGAGATAGGGGAGTGCTCTCCCTTAAAACCTTAGTTTGAAAGCTCTTTTCAGGTGGAAAGAGATACCTGACTTCAGTTGACCATCCCTCTTCCTCCAAATCAGTTGTTTGAGGTATTCTAAGTGTCTCCTTGGTGTCGTCATCATGGTAGTATTCTTTTCTTAACATTTGCAACACTTGTGAATCAATATGCGACACTTGAGACAGTTATGAGCAACATGCGACACTTGTGACACTTGTCAAAGTGAGTAATGTTGATGTGTAACAGATTGCCCCCCAAAGTATGAATTTAGAGGATGAGAATTGATAACTGAAATGATTTGTAGACTTTCAAGCAAGGGTATAGACATGGAGAACCTGACAAAATCTGCACACAAACATCCAACAAATATTATGACATGTTTCAAAACCCAAGGCAGGCATACCTATGCTTGGGTGATCAAGACTTGCAAGATATGGCCGCCATAAAATACACTGTGGATCCATAATTGTATTGATAAAAAGGTATAGCCACCGAGAATACAATGTGGATCTATACTCTGATGACCTGAACTGATCATAGCCATGAAAAATACACAGTGGATCTATGAGATGACAAGACATAGCCACGACCAATACAAAGTGGATCTATGTAACAGTATATGTATCATTTGTCCACGAGAAATTCCTTCACAACCTGGGCAAAGAATATATCAAAGTAATCACTCAACCCAGGGTCTTCTCACTGATCCCGATGTAGTACGAATCTAACCATGTGAATAGATGTCCTGATGTCAAACATGGCAGAAACCACTTGATTACTGGTCAATGGTGTAAACTGTTAACAAGCGCGAGGGAGATCACCAGTAATGTCAATGATTCCGAAGGTACCCTACTACATTCCAACGAATTTGAATGGATGAGCTGGAGTCAAACATCCATGGAATCATTTTATTAGAGGTCAATGATGTAAACCTACTGTCGAATGTGAGGAGGCCTGCCATTAAGGCATGCAGGTCCCAAAGTACTAACTGGTTTCTAAGTCTAGTCCCTGGATAATGTGTTGAAGTCGACAGGAATAGACTCGTCAAAGGAGGGCCTTGATGTATCCCCCATCAACGACACGAAATGGACATAGAGATGTAATTGGTAGATCAAATGAACATGGACTGACACGGGTTTTGAGACAAGATATTTGTGATGGCTGACTCTAGAGATGGATACTTCCCTTGAACACTGAGGCACGAGAGCAGAAAAATGTCATGGAACAAAACTTGATGATGCAGTGGATATTGTGACTTACGTCAGGTGACCCAGAGGAGTGAAAGAAACTCAAAGGATTGGCTCAGTGCAAAGGTTCAACGAATTGTAATGCGTGCAAAAGACAAAGTGTCGTGTTCAAGGGAGACTCTAAGAATTACTTGGTAAAGTTCTCAAGAGACTGCTTGTCTTGCTTCTTTCAAATTTTCCCCCATATAGATAGACGAGTACCTCTTTTTAATTTAATGAGCTCGAGGAGGATAACACATGCTCGATAAAACTCACCTTTGGTAAGTTCCTCTTCCTTTGTTTAACGAACTGGAAGAAGTAAGGGTTCGGTCCAGTATGGGCCTGTCGATGTGTGTTTTGGCGAGTCCAAAGACAAAAAACTCGAAGGTTTTTCATGATTATAGAGTCTAGAAAAACACTTAAAAGAGAACTCTCTCAGTTCCATTTTTGTACAGTTAGTCTCACGAGGTTGAAAAAGAGATAAACTACCACTCGAAAGACGCCCTTTTGAACCTTTTAACGAGCGTGAAAGGAAGCAAGATTACTCGACAATATTTTCATGTTTAGAGAGTCTGAAAAGAGTTTAAAGATGAATCCAAGGGGTTCCTTTTTCATGTGTCCATGCGGGTCCGAAAAAGAGATAAAATTCTACCCGGTGCATTCTCATATTTTCGATCTTGAAAACGAACTAAGACTATGTTCATGGATGTGACAAGGTAAACAAACGATTAAAACTGCTTGGAAACCTATAGTGTCAAAACTACAATCCAGTGGTTTAGTGAAGCCATTATATTGTCAGAGAAACCCATAAATAACTATACCTTATAAAAAATGGAAATTTATAAATAGTAATACAAGAAAAATCTTCATTTACCATTTCATTTTGCATAAGGATTTGTAGCAGTGGAGATTCTCATTTTGGAGGTGGATCTTGTTTCGCTTGATACCGGAGCTACGATTGACCGTTTCTCTTGCTGTTTGGACCAGGTAGATCTTCATCTCCCCTTATTTAAAGTACATGGTTTAATATTCATTTTCATAGCAGTATTAAATTAAACAATGAAGCCCTAGGTCGCTCCAAAAAAGATCAAATCGGCCTCTATTAAAAATTATGGAAAAAAAACATTCTTTTGCAAAAATGTGTTTAGAAGGTGATAGCAAAGATGCCAATGCCTTGACACTTGGGTGGATGGGTCGCTTTTGTCAAAGAATCCATAAAAAACTCAAACATATGCCCACGCAGCCATTGATGGAAATTGTTTTAATTTTAAATTTTTATTGCTGCGCATGGGTTATTGAGTAATGAGAAGAGGGCGTGGTCCTTTTTGAACAGTGTGGGCATTAGATTTCATGTTTTTTAAATTGTTTAATAAATTGTCGAAATTGCCGAAAAATTGAATAATGAAATTCTTTGTTTTTCCGTTTGTAGGTGATTTCGACGATTATGATCGAGTGGAAAGAACGAGAGCATGATATTGATGACTTGGCTTCTTTGTGGAGTCCTCGCACGCAGGCCGCATTGAGAGCTTGTGGCTTACTGAAATTCTTCAAATTGCAAAAAATGAAGAAGGAGATTCTATTGCTTGAGCACATAATTAGTTTGTGGGATGTCGCGGAGCAAGGGTTCCGAATCAGAACACAACTTCTAAGCATCAAGTTGGAAGATGTATATTTCTTGACTAGCCTCTTGAAAAGAGGGGTTCCTATATCTTTTTCTGGACAGAGGGTGCTTCCTGAGCAAGTGGGTGTGTATCTGGCACGTCATTTTGTCCCAGGAACAAGACTGGTGGGGGGTAGAATCCCTATCAAGGATATCTGAGAGTTACCCCTCTGGTCCATTTTGTTTTCCATCACGAGCATGATGGGAAGTACTAGTGCACATCTGGTGTCGAGATCGTAGGTAGCTTATGGCGTACAGTGTTTGGAGCCAACACTGTTTAACTAGAGCGCAGGGTTCCTTCAGAATGTGAAGGAACAGGTTTCACGGTGTAGGATGGGGCAGAAACAGTTCGGATATGGCTCTTTCTTGGTCTCATTTTTCTTAGAGCGCATCCCCTAGATGCAGCCTCAGATAGCATTGGCAGTACGACCAGTGGAAGAACCATGGATGGAGAGGTGGACTAGTCTGTGTCTGAGGCTAGTGGTCGAGTCAGAGTTTCGTTTCACCAGTGACTTCTTCGCTTGGCTGAGACGCCAGTATCTTTGGATAGAAGACTTCCCACATGCTGAGGTGGACTTTCGTGGGAGCATGGATTTTATTCTACCCACAGGGGAATATTGGGATGCATCAAGTGAGAGAGTAAGCAACACCTCGTCTAGTTTTTGTTTTTTAAGTTTTTGATGTATATAGTTTTTTGGGTACGTAGAAGAGTTTTTTTTTAAAAGATGTATTGTTTTCAACATGAAGATAAGGGAGTAGTGTGCTTGGCTGAGGTACCAATACCAGGACATTGTGGGGGTGCTCCGGTTGCAGCAGATCTAGGGGCACCAGTGATAGGTCTACAGGAGGTTGAAAGAAACCTTCAAGGCCTCACGATGGGCATTCCTCCTGTACGGAGGGGAGAAGTGCCTTTACATCTGCAGAGGCACACTATGGGAGTGCCATAGAATGTTAATTCTCTACTGAGACACATAGCGCGTGAAGTGATATGTTACTCTCAGCACAATGTAGTGCAGGGAGATTAGAGTCTCTCTGGTGATCTTATTTTTGTATGACTTGTCAGGCAATGTTGTATGGGTGTAAAGACCCAACATTTTTCTCTTATAAATACTTTTTTGATGTAATCAAAACATTTTCAGTCATGTTATGGATATATATACAGTTCTGAGTTTTTACAGTGCCTAAACATTTGTACATGATGATGCCTTTTAATGTGATGTGTTTTAATTTACATGTGATGTACAATTTTGCTTTCCTTTATGAAATCTTATATATGGGCGAGATACTGATCCATAATGTAATTAGCTAACGAATCCAACACATTGTTGATTTCTCATGGAATATGTCTGTATTCGACATAATCAAACATTCGTTCAAGACGACGAACTTGTAGGTGGAGACGTAGCAGGATAGGATTATGAATAGCGTAGATATGATTGAGTTGATAGACCACGAGTTGGGAGTCTAGGTTAACAATGATACGAGAGATACCTATGGAGGAGGCTTGGGTCAAGAGTCCAATGACAGTATGATATTCTGCCATGTTATTAGTCACTGGTCCTAAGCAAATACCTCCTGAACTCACCACTTGTCAAAATGGTAAATGACCCATGTTGCCAAAGCAATGTTCTGGGTGTGTCGACTAGTGTCGTCCACAAACCCAACAAAGATAGGAAAGGAAGACATCATCTGCGCATGAAAACACAAGGCACAGTTATGAGTGGCAAAGGTAAAGACTCGAGCATGCAAAAGAAACAGACACACCAAACTAAAATATAATAATGTACAACGTACACATGCTAGGTGATCTAGGCATAGTAATTTTTAAGGTAAAGCCTATTCCAGGGCTCCCCTAGGGAAATTCCATCATAATCGACTAACTCGTAGGCACCTCTGTGTAGAACATGTTTCACAATTTAAGGGCCATGCCACAGAGGTTCTAACTTACCTGTCCCCAATTTGTCATGAGCCTGGTCATAGACGAGGACTAAGTCTCCTTCTGCAAAAGTCTGAGGATGGATGGATTTGTCGTATTGATTTTTTATCTGTTTATGATGTGCCTCATTAACAAGAGAGGCATCATGACGTGTTTCGTCTAGTTTGGATAGATATAAGAAACATTCTTCTTCGACAGAAGTATGGGGTAGGAGTTCTACTTTAAGTTTCAGAGATGGAATCTCACACTCGATTGGTAAAACGGCTTCGATGCCATACACCAACTGGAAAGGAGTAAATCCAGTTGCGGTTTTCACGGAAGTACGGTAAGCCTAGAGAGCAGAGAAAAGTTGTAGATGCCAAGATGTCTTGTTTTCCCCTACCATGCATTGAATCATGGTTTTGAGGACTTTGTTGATGGCCTCAACTTGTTCGTTGGCCTAAGGATAGTATGGGGATGAGTTTTCATGGCGAAAACCCAACTTGGCATGCAATTCACTCATCATTTGGTTCTTAAAGTGTGCACTGTGATCAGTGACAATGGCACGTGATACATCAAAACGAGTTATGATGTGGTTAAAAAGAAACAGAGTTGTGGTATGACCATCATTCAAAAAGGTAGGCATAGCCTCAGCCCATTTGGTAAAGTAGTCGACATCGACGATTATATAACCGTGCCCCCCGGCTGAGGTAGGCTTACATTGCATGAAATTGATACCCCACTTGGTGAAGGGGCCGATGGTAATAATGGGGTGCAGCGTAGTAGGGTGGGTGCATGCCTTGTTGTTAAAAATTTGGCAAGGTGGGCACTTTTTGACTTCCTCGATACAATCTTTGAAAATTGAGGGCCAAAAATAGCTAGCACGTAGGATTTTTTGGGCTGTGGCCATCCCAAAAAGGTGACCGCCATAGGTGCCAAGGTGACAATCTTTTAGAATGCATTCAGCCTCTGCATGAATCAGACATCGTCGAAGGATAGTTTCAATACCACGGCGATACAAGGTGTTGCCGACGATAAGATAACGATGAGAATGGTGGCGAATACATCGACACTCTTCACGGGAAGTGTTAGGTTGAAAACATTGGGTTTGGAGGTAAAGGAGGATGTCTCTGTACCAAGGATCAGAGGTGCTGATGAGGAAAAGAGTTTCATAGGGGAGAGAATCTCTAGGTTCGATGTCTTCATCAGCATGGGGGAGATCGCAAATAAGTTCCGCAAACACCAGGGACTTTTTGGCTTTGGACTTCGTGAATTCAAGATCGAATTCCTGAATGATGACGATCCATTTAGAGTATTTTCCCCCAAGCACTTGACGTGTCAAGATGTGGTACATGGGGTTTGAGTCCGCAATCACCATGGTGGTGCGTCGTAAGATGTAATGGCGGAATCTCTGGACAGCGATGACGGTTGCCAGAGCCAGTTTCTCTACATGTGAATATCGAATTTCGAGTCCAGATAGACTCTTGCTCAGGTAATAGATCACTTGTTCCTCACTGTTGGGGTCCTCCTGAACTAACACCATTGCAATAGCGGAAGTGGAGGCAACTAAGTAAAGGATGTATTCCTTTGTATACTCCGGAGGATGTAACAAAGGTGCGTGGGTCAGGGCATGCTTGAGAGCATCAAATGACCATTGAGCGATGTCATCCCAGATGAAAGGGGTGTTTTTATGCAATAACCGCATGAATCCTTTAGTTATCTCAGTGTAGTTACAAATGAAACGGCGAAGGAAGTTTTCTTTTCCTTGCAAACTTTGGAGTTGGGTTAAATTGGTAGGTGGGGGTAAGGCCAGAATAGCCTTAATATTTAAAGGATCCACCCTAATCCCATCTTTAGAGACAATAAAACCGAGGATTCGATTGGATTCGACAGCAAAAATGCACTTATGTGGGTTTAAGCGGATACGGTAGAACCAACATTAGAGAAAAATAGCCCGTAAGTGATCAATGTGATCATATCGATTGGATGAGTGGGTAGGTAAGTCGTCGAGGTAGGGTTCTACGATATGCTTGATATCGTGGAAAGCGTATGACATGGCCCACTGGAAAGTAGCACCAACATTTTTAAGACCAAAAGGTAGCTTTCGATAGGTGAAGGTTCCCCATGGGCAGATAAAGGTTGTCTTATGTTGATCAGCAGGTAAAATTTCAATCTGGTTATACCCGGAGAAGCCATCCATGAAAGAGAAGATTACGCTCCCAGCACAATTATCAATGATTTGGTCAATGAAGGGCATAGGGTAGTTGTCCTTTGGACAAGCCTTATTGAGATCCCAATAGTCAACATAGACACGGATGGTCCCTTGTTTTTTGGCAACTTGAACAAGGTTGGAGACCCATTCTGTCAAAGGGATAGGATAGATAAAGCTAGATTTTAAAAGTTTCTCAACTTCTGCCTTTATAGCTGCAATTTTCTTGGGATGAACTGGGCGGAGTTTCTATCAAATAGGTTTCACACCAGGGTAAGTCTTGATTTCATGTACGACAAACGAAGGGTTGATCCCTGGCATTTCCTTGTAGCTCCAAGCGAAGACATCGTGGAATTCTTTAAACAGAGCGGTGTAAGAGACCACTTCTTCGGGTGCAATTAGCACCAAGGTTAATATTTTCCACAATGCCCTCTTTGATCAAAATATCGATAATGATTGTAGTAGAGATGTTACCCATATTCCCCTCAGAAAGAGTATCTTGTGTGAGGATGGGAAATTGCGGAGCATTGGTAACATCAGGAGGGAAGACAGAGTGTATGTCTTGGTGAATTTCTTCCAAAGGTAGAAAAAAAGAGGATCGATGATGGTTATCATCCCAAGGTACATCGTCAATACTAAGCATTTCCATTATAGATTCGTTGGAAGGGAAAATTTGGGAAATGTAATTGATTGCAGACGATAGGGAATCCAACCATGAAGGCATCAAGTAGGCATCAGGTGCCAATAAATGTGGGTTGTCCAGAGAGGGAGAGGCAGATTGAATAGCTACGTATGTGGCCTCGGCTAGGCTAAGTGACATGGTGTCACCGAGAACATCGAATTCCATAGGACTAGGCACAATCCAAGGATTAGATGATTCCAAAGATTGATAAGGCATAGTTGAAATCATATTGACGGTGGAAATATGATGTGTGGTGGGTGGAAGTGGTGTAGGGAAGGTACCCATAAGGCTAGAATATTTTAATAAGCCAACACCAACACTTTCATATGTAACTGGGTGGTCTCCCAAAAAAGGAATGTTGTTGGTGACAGGGGCACGAGCGTCGAGTGTACAGAAATCTAGTTGATCGATAGTGACAATTTTTCCTTGATGGGGGAACTGTACACATCGAAACACTGACGAGGAAAAGACATTCATAGCATAGAACCAATTTCTTCCAAGTAGTAGGTTGTAATCGAGGGGGGCGTCAACCACCTCGACATCAACGGTAACAGTTTTGCCGCCCAACTGAATGGCTAAGGAATGTAAAAGTCTGTGAGGATGAAAACCTCATCCATCGAAAGCGCATAACATCGTAGGGGATTGGTTAAGGGTAGGTGATTTTAAGCCTTTCCAACAAGCTAAAGACATGACACAAGTAGAGGCTCCCTCATCCAAGATAGTTCGGTGGATTTGTTGATTGTGAACAACAACATTGATTTGAAAAGCTAGTTGGTGGGAGAGTCGTGGTTAATGATCATCCATATTAAACATGAGGTTATTAGATGACTCGGGATTGAAAGAACTGATGGCAGCTAAGAGTGTTTTATGTTGGCTGGGACAGTGTTGTAGAACTTCCAAAGCAGACATAGCACACGGCGCTTGAGCCAATCTTCAACAATGTTGTAGTTTTGGGCAGCTCGTGAACTAGGATTAAAGGTGGATTTCTGGATAGTGCTCTTAGGAGGGAGTAAAATGGAGTCAAACTAAGGTTTCTCAATCTAAAGTGGCCCAGATGGAGGGCTAGCAGACGGAGGACTAACGATAGATGGTAATGGTTCTGGTAAGGAACCATTAGTGGGGTTCACCTTATTAGGTTTAATCGACATGTCATAAGTCGTAGTGCGAGTGGTCAGATTAATCCCATTAAACATGTAAATGTGGGCACTTGTTGAGGTCTCATCATGGGATTGGTTGGAACTACCCCCTGGAGTGGGGTTTTGAGCAACCAAAGATTGTTGCTGTGGAAAAGGCTGGGTAAGCACAACGGGTTGTGAATTCCCCTTAAAAATCTTGGCCACTTCATCACGATGTGGATAGTCTTGAGTGTAGTGATCATTGCCACAAATGAGACATGGGAATTTTGGTTTATGTTGTGGTTGTTTTCCGGCAGCAAGGGTTTGAGGTTGATTTTTTGGTTGTTCATTGTTGTTGGTTTTCTTTGGTTTATTTCTTTCTTTTTTCTTGCCCCCAGGTTTTTGTGAAGGGGTCGATTGGACCGCATTCACCTCAGAGACCTAAGTTTGAGGGGAGGTAGAAGAGGGTGCAGTCGGACTGCAAGCATTCATCGAAGCGGGCCGCTGGGTTGTTCCAACCGACTGGGAAGTAGATTGGGTTTTGACGGAGCTAATGTCTCCATCTGCATGCAAGGTAGACGATGGTTTGGACGGATCATTAGTGGCACGGGTAGCATTTGGTATCAACTCATAGAGAGTACCAGATTGTGAATAAACCAAATCTAAGTACTGAACCCAAGCAATAGCTTCTTCCTCGGTAACTACACCACCCATGGCAACATCATGAACGATCTAGGGTAACAGTGATTTGGTGAACCATTCCGCTAATAATTGGTCAGAAATGACTGCTTTGATTAGCCTTCGTCATCGTCTCCATTCATGAATATGATCAAAGATATGTATGGAGGTTGTCTAACGAAGGGAGGTCAATAGTTCAGTACCCATCTCGTATCGAATGGGTAGTTGGAAGTGTGTGAGGAAGGACATGGCAAGGGAGTTGAAATCGTGAAAAGAGGCACGTGGTAGTTCAATATACAACTTTGTTGTAGAGCCCGTAAGCGTTCATTGGAAAAAATGCAAACATATAGAATCATCCATGAGGGAGTTGGATGAACACCACAAATGGAAATTCATCACGTGGTTGTTTGGATCTTCTCTGGACTTTCCGTCGAATTTTGGAATATCAGAAGGAAGTTTAGCTGGAATAGTTGGCCAAACCAGAGAATGAAAAATAGGATCATTCATTAACCAAGACAATTCTGGAAGTTCTAGAGTTGCTAGTAAAGGTAGTTGTCATTTAACCTATGGGTAATACTAGTGTGGCATAGGAACACCAGTAGGACCATACACTGGGTTAGACAGATAATTGTAACCAGTGGGTCCTCTTGTATAAGGTTGGTGTTGACCAGGGTACACAGGATTTGAGGTGTTTTGAGAAACATGTGTGAGTAGAGGATAACCGGATGGTTTTTGAGGATTATAAGCTGGATTTGGCATTTGTCCATAAGGAGGTTGTTGTGGAGCTTCAGAATTGTGTCCCCCCGAGAAATGTGGGTTTCCTGGAAAAGGGATATTCCATGGATTAGGTGTGGTAGACACATTTTGTCCATATGGTTGATGGTAGGCTCCTGATTGAGGTTGTCCCCCAGCATGAGCGTGTCCTCCAAATCGAAATTGTCCTCCGGTGGGAGGATGCCCCCCAGATTGAGGTAGAGTTCCCGGAATTTGAGAACCAGACGTAAATGACTGACCGGTACCACTGAACAGATTAAGACCACCAAGACCAATCCCTCCGGGTTGTTGTATAGGTATGGAACTTCCTGACATAGCTTGGGTATTAGCGGTAGCAGAAGAATTCAGTGCTTTGTACCCAAAAGGGAGTGATGATGAAGGTCTAGGTGTTATGGGTGTGCTAATTGCAGCTTGGCTAATCACCGCATTACCGGCAGGAATAGTCGAAATGTGAGGGACCATTGTAGAGTGAGTTGTCTGGAGAGAAAAAGTGGACCTTGGGCCAGTGGACGATGTGTTCGGACTGACGGATGGTGTGGCTGAAAAAATGGTAGTACCGGTAAAATGGTTTAAAGGTACGGTGTAGGTGATAGGTGTGTCGACACCTATTCCTATTCCGTAAAGATCCCGCACCATGCACGATGGACTTCGAACAATGTTTGTGATACAAAAGGGGTCATTGACTAAAGGGTTGGAATGAGGCCCAGTCAAAATGTCATAAGGATTGACGATGAGAAATTCACCGACTGAATTCAGTTGGAGAACACGTCGCTCATATCCCTCTAGAATGCAGAAAGCTTTCGAAGACTCTGAAACAATTCAAAAATTCTCTAAAGGAGTGGGAATTTCTTCTTGGGAGGTTATAGTGTCGTGAACCTCGCTCTGTTGAGGAGATTCCTCCATAGAATGAGGGGGTAAAGGGGTATTCCCTTCCATATTTTCTGGAGTAAGTCCTTGTAGCCTCCGCAAACGGTGTGGAGGGTCGATGTTGGCGAAAAAGAGTCGGCAGAAAATATCTATGGCCAACTACCAAAAAGAAACAACATACGCTAATAGAATATAGGAATCACAACCAAGCAAACATGACCTTCTCTCGATGACCGTACTAGTTGGTGATGAAATCCAACATCACATGATCAAGTCAAGAAGGGGCGGGGATATGGTGGAACAGTTACAATGGCGACCTGCTTAACGGACTTTCACCCTGGTGCAAGATTCCATGCAGTAATTATGGATTTACCCTCCAAGGAGCCCAAGTGAGTTTGACAAATGTCTGCTTTAGGTACAGTGAGACTTCCCTTCACTATCACCTTGTGTAAGATCCTAAAGATTATGGCTACTAAAGTTACCAATTCATAGTCAACCCCTGGGTGGGTATAGTCGACAGTCTAGTCTGAACGTACGGGCAGGGTATCTAGCCCAAAATCAACTTGAAATTCTTCCACTCAACATTGTGGGTATACCTTTAAGTGATCCCCATAATACAATCTGACCACTACAATCATTCAAACCATGAAGGGATAATCTCTGTAACTTTCCCGAATGCGACCTCATGCATAACCCATGTGTGAGAGGGGGATCCCAGGAAGACTTATATGACAATTAGATTTGACTCTCCCTAGCTCAGGATGCTAATGTTTGTTTTGGAAACTTTGGAGAGTTATGCTCACAGTCTAATCCAAATTACTAGTCCTAGGCTACTGTTGGTGGAGGATCCTAGAAAAGAAAATGTTCTAGATAGTTTTTAAATAGCGTTCATTTTATAGTTGTTCTTTACTCAAAAGGGGTGCATGGAAGTGAAACGGATGGAATGATGACTCAATCCCCAAAAATGCATCAAAGATGATAAGCAGTCATTTTGTTTCGATGAATATCTATTTAAGGGAGGGAGAGAGAGTTCTTTTCACTAACAAGCACTAATAAGGAATGACCTCAAACAAATTTTCTTCAATAAAATCCGATGTGGTGCTAAAACTTTTGGAAATACCTTCTAATATGAAAAATCAATCATGAAGATGTCTCTTTATTGTTTTTATGTGAATAATGATTGATTCAAAACAACACTTCTCCTGCCAATTATCCTTTTGGATCAAGGAAACTCAGACAAACACAAGCAGGTTTCGTACAAACAATACACCCTCTCGTTGTGATAAAAAACAAGAAGCAAAAGAAAAGAAAAACAAAGAAAATCAAGAACTTCACACCAAAATAAATATCGAAGAACAATGACCTCAACTAAAACCAAATGAAGAGGTTCATAGACTTCTGATGTCCTTCACTAGAGTTTCTCGCTCAGTCAAAAAGGAGAAAAAAACAATGCATGGGTTTCAAACTCCCAACAACAGAAAAACTCAAAAATAATGAAGAAGGCTATGAAATTCAAACAACAAGGTGTTTGTTCCTTAGAAGGAAGGATGTCAAAGTTGAATGGGAAGAAGCATTGACTCACAGGGAGGCTCAACAAGTGAAATATAGAGGCTAGACCCTAAAAAGAGCAATTTTGGAAAGGTTTTTGGCCAAAAGATGGATGGCGCTATGGTGTAAAGGGAACCAAGAATTATAGCACTCTGTGTAAGACAGTCAGGGAGTGCTGGCGCTCTGTTAAAACAGCCACATGGGCGCTAGGCTTGAAAAGCTCCTAAAAATGTCAAAAAATCCAAAAATTGCAGTCTAGTCTTGGCAATCAAGTTGAGTGTGGTGGGGTAGGGAGTCAATCAGCTCATGAAATCAATCAAAAAGGGGTGAACCAGGTCTGAAAAAAATCAAGGGGTAAGACAAGGTCTATGAGGAGAAATCAAAACAAAAAGGTTTCAATTTGAGGCTCCCCAGCTCTTAAGAGTTAAGAGTCTAGCTCTCAAGAGGAGATCTACCTGTCCGCAGGGAGATTTTCCTTCAACAAAAACTGGCGATCATGGTAGGACACTGACTTCCTTTCAGATCTATACAAACTAATGCATGAGGTGGAAGGAGAACATAAGTACCTTTTTATCGACGTTTGTCCTTGCACGCTCCGAGTTGAGCTCCGATCTTTCACTCCTTGATGAGCCCTGTAGATAAACAATAGTACAACCACTTCCTACTCTATTGATATTAGCTCGAAAATAGATCTATCTATCAATGATAAGTTCATGTAAGATCAAACATGGACTAGAAAGAAATAGGCCAAGCGTGTCATATTGATGAGAACAATGATAGAAGTAACTTACAACCATGGATGCGAATGCAATAACTTCGTTAAGTCCCCTTTGTCTAACCCTTGCTCAAAAGATCCACGACCCGGATGACAACAACTTCACTGATTACTCTCCTCCAGTTCACTGTGTGTTTCCTATGAGATCATAGGTTTCATGCTTGCAATTCTTCCCCCCTTTCCACCATGATAGAACCTACTTATATAGGTTTAGAGAGGCTTAACCTCTTGAGGTATCTTTAGGGTAGGTTGAGGAATTCCCTCCTTAGATCAGGGATCTTCTCCTAAGATCATGATTGAACCAGGAATTCGAATGCAACTGCCTTCCAAACTTGAAAGATCCTCCCCTTATTCTCCTCAACAGATCAACAACTGCCCAGATTAGACAACGCTCCCTCAAAAGGGGCATCAGGGCATTATAGTGCTCCCTAGTAGGCTCAAGGGGAGCGCCAACGCTTCAAATATTTGTAGCACTCCTTCATAGGGGCAATTCAGTGCTATAACACTCCCTAGCACCTTATAGGGGAGCGCCAGCGCTCCGAAGGGTGAGATAGGGGAGCGCTCTCCCTTAAAACCTTATTTTGAAAGATCTTTTTAGGTGGCAAGAGATACCTGACTTCAGTTGACCATCCCTCTTCCTCCAAATTAGTTGTTTGAGGTATTCTAAGTGTCTCCTTGGTGTTGTCATCATGGCAGTATGATTTTCTTAACATTTGAAACATTTGTGAATCAATATGTGACACTTGCGACAGTTGTGAGCAACATGCGACACTTGCAACACTTATCAAAGCGAGTAATGTTGATGTGTAACAGTGACAAGTGTCAAGGTCTAGTTGGCACTTTAGGTATATAAAAGTAACAAATCTAGGTGAGACATGGCATCCACTCAGCTAATGCCATGTCAACAATGATGTCAACAAGCTACGTCACTCTGGGAGTAAGTCCTTCAGGGATATCTAGTTTCTACTACCAGCAAATACCCGAAGTGTCGAAGTCCAAAGTTAATGATGGTCATTGATATAATATATTTTGTGTTCTCTCGACCATTGATCAAGTATAGTGGAAGGATGGAGTAAGCATAAATCACAAAGTAACGCTAATCGTTGATCTAATTCAGGAGCATTCTCGACCATTGATCAAGTACAATGGAAGGATAGAGTAAGCGTAAATCATGAAGTAACTCTAATCATTGATATAATTTGGGATCATTCTTGACTGTTGATCAAGTATAGTGGAAGGATAGAGTAGGCATAAATCATGAAGTAACACTAACCATTGATCTACTTCTGGAGTGTTCTCAATCATTGATCAAGCATAGTGGAAGGATAATGTAAGTGGAGGTGTTAACCGATAGAAAGTGGTCACCACCACTTTATAAATTATTCGGTAGGTTGTCACTCTGGAGGAATTGAACTAATTCAGAGTTCTAGTAACCCAAGGACCTGGAGTACCAAAGATTTGAAATAATATCTGGACTGTTGAAGTTTATGGACACACATCAACTCAATATTAATAGAGTATACACACTTTGATGAAATTTAGTCCAGGAAAATTGGAAGTTTATAAAAAGAACAAACTATTGAAGTCGCGAAGTACCAGAGGAAATGACAACCGTCCATCTCATGATTGAATCCTAGCCATTAGATAAGGATAAGAAAATTGTGAGAAATGAGTCTTTTAAAATAATGATCAGCCCATTGATCCAAAATCGTGATCAAAGATGAGGATTAAATGTTGGTCAGTTTGCACAGGTTGTTGCATAGGTTTTGTCATTAATGTCAAACTTGAAGCTGCACGGTGGTTCACTGAGAGTTCCGTTGGAATTCAGGAATCAAAGAAAGGAGGAGCTCCAACCTTGGACATCATGATACCCGAAATCGCGAAACACAAAGTCCCGATGGGGTTAGGACCGTCTAATCACGAAAGGTTGTGGGTCGTCGATCGGAGCATAAAGTCCCGATGAGATTAGGACCGTATGATCATGAAAGGCTGTGGGACCATCAATTGGAGAAAAGTGGATATAGGGAAATCAGAAGTCAAAGGAAGGAAATGCGATATCATTCCAACTCGTGAAATGCGGAAATGCAGAAATCTGAAATGCAACCGAAACATGAATGCCAAAATATCGAAAGGGACACATGTCACATGATTCTGGGAGTTTCTATTTTAGGATTTCGAGAGTTGGAGGTGTCAAGGAAAATCACAACAAGAATGATGAAATCGAGAAATGCAAAACCACGACGTTTCAGAGTTTTGGATACCGGGAGTTGGAGGAGTCAAGAGTCGAGACTCTTCATCACAAGAGTCCCGAAGTTGCGAAATGAGAAACCCCAAAATCCCAAAACAGGCACATCAACAAAGACTCCATTTCAGAGTTTCACAGACTAGGAAATCAAAGATCAAAGGAACTTTAAACTTTGAAGTAGCGAACCCTGAAATGACGAAACACTAAAAGATGAAATGCCAAAAGGGACTATTGTGAGTCTCAAAAACCTGAAAAGAAAAAACGTCGAAATGCCGAAATGCAAAACACATTTTAGTTAAGCCTATGGTCATATCCAATGGGTATATGGTTTAAGCACAAGTGTCTTGCCGAATTTCTCGAGGGTTATTCTATGCTGAGACAAAACAAATGTATGATCATCAAATGGTGCTGGTTAAATATTTAAACTGATCGTGTGGCTACTGTTCTTCTTGAGGACTTGACCAATAATGATCACTGTAAGGTAGTTATTCAGTTATTGTAACTAATTCTTTGAAGCCTGAGGATTTGATTGTATGTGTTGATGATACATGAAGATATATAAATTGAATTTTGCTAGAAAAGAAAACAGAGAGGATTATGGGAGATATATGGCTCTGTAAAATTTGAGGAAGAGAAAAAGATAGAGGAGGGAAGACACATACACAGATTGATAAATCTAAGTGGTCTGGTCAAGAATGGATTGTGATATGAAAAACAAAGAGGATTTGAATGCTTAATCTTTGATAGAGAAGATAAAGAGTTGGATTGCAGATTCTTAGTGACAGAGAATGATTTCAGGGTGGTAGGGAGGAGTAAGGAGAGACTGTAAAATTCTCTTGTACAAGTTGGTGCTTATACATCCAGGAGTTGTAGCTTCCATTCAGTAGGTGCTGAAGAAACAGAGGTAGCAGCCTCATCTGTGTTGTAGCTCAGATAAAATAAGAATGTAAAGAGGATTTGGAGCTTGCCTTTCATTCATAAGAAGAAGAGGTTTTTCCCTTTTGGGTTTCCTCATGAAAATCTTTGTGTCATCGTCTATTTATGTGATTGCATATTTATTTATTTGAATGATTTGCAACAAGACATACAGTAAAAGGCATAATATGTGTTCATTGAGTAATTTGTTAAATAAAAGGAAAGAAATTTTATCTAACTGATTCACCCCCCCCCTCTCAGTTTGGCTATCCTATATAACAATTGGTATCAGAGTAGGTTACTTCAAGATTCAGTTTAATCACTGGATTTTTTATCCTTAAAAATGGATAAGAAATCTGATTTTACTAAACATGGATTACCTCTATTTGATGGACACAATTATGCTTTTTGGAGTATCAGGATGAAGTTGTTTTTGCAGTCTTAAGGAGTAGATGTTTGGCAAGTTGTGTTGAATGAATATAAGACTCCAACAATAGTTCCAACAGATGCTGCAGGGAAGAAATTCTATGAGAGTAATTCCAAAGCTATGTATGCAATACTTGGAGGATTGGCAGGTTCAAAATTTGTTAAAGTAATGTATTGTGAGTCAACAAAAGAGCTATGGGACAAACTGAAGAAGGTATATGAAGGAGATACTAAGGTAAAGAATGCTAAATTAAAATCATATAGAATTCAATTTGAAAGTTTAAAGATGGAAGAATATGAAGATATAGCTACCTATTTCTTACGTATTGATGAAGTAGTCAATACTATGAGAGGTTTAGGAGAAATAGTTGAAAATGGTATTGTTGTGCAAAAAGTGCTTAGATCTTTACCTGCAAGATTTGATCCCAAAATATATTCTTTAGAAGAAAGAACTGATATTGCTACTTTATTAATGGATGAGTTGCAAGGAATACTAACAGCATATGACATGAGGACATCTAATGAGAATTCTTCCAATAAGGAAGCAACTTTCAAGGAAGCAAAGAAGCATAAGAAAAAGGTTGAAACAAAAACTAGTAATCATGAGGATTTAGAAGAAGACATGGAAGAAGCTAACTTTGTCTGAATTAAAGAAATTAAGAAGAGACTGTAAACAATTGAAAAGAGAAATTGATAAAATAGAATTTGAATTATAGAAATCAAATGGTTTGATTGAGAGTACTGAAATCATGTTAGTTGACTTAAATCTTAAAATAGAAGAGGCTAGAGTGACTGAAGAAGCTCTAACTAAAATGATTACAGAAAAGGATAAGGAAAATGAAGGTTTAAAAATTGAAGTAGTCTCATTAAGAAAGAAAGTACAAGAAAATAACATGAATCATAGTTCTCAAGTGTTGAATCAAATTATTTGTAGTAAAAAATAAACATATGATAAGACTGGAATTGGTTATAAATCTGCAGTAACTAATGGATGTTTTAGTTCAGGTGTTGAGAAAGCAGGGACAGAGGATAATCATGAGAAAATTACTAGCAAGAAGATTGAATCAGAAAGGCAAGAAGAGAATAAGGCTTCAACAGTGCATAGAAGAATTTATGGCAGACATCAAAACAGGTTTGAAGGCTACTGTTTCTTCTGTTATAAGTATGGACACAAAGCAACTTTCTGTAACGCTTTTTTAAGAAACATAAGTGCACATAACAATCATGGCATATCTAGATTTGAATATGAAAGAAGACATGATAAATCTATTCAGAACAATGTGAACAACTCACATAACAGATTTGATGCTTTAAAATTTGAGGTTGAATGCTATAGGTGTAATAACTTTGGACTTTTCAAGAAACTGTCCAGTGAATTTCCAAAAATCTGTTATAAACCAATACACAAATCAGAAAACTGGTTACTGGAAAAGGAAGAATGATCATTTAGAAGTTGAAGAGTGCAAACTTGTTTTACAAGCTGATCATAAAATTAAGTGGTGTGTGGACAGTGGATGCTCAAAACATATGACAGGCAGAAAACAAATCTTTAATTCTTTAGATGAAAGAAAAGACGGTTCAATCACATTTGGTAATGATCAATCAGCTCGAATAATTGGAAGAGGCACTGTTTGTTTGAAAAAAGACATAATAGCTGAAAATGTTTTACTGGTTGAAAATATGGAACATAACTTGTTGAGTGTAAGTCAAATATGTGATAAAGGGCATCCTATGATATTTGATTCTAAACAATGTCAAATCAGGGATGTTAAAACAAATCAGTTAGTTGGAACAGCTACAAGGACATCAAATAACATATACATTTTAGATGAGAAGGATGAAAATTGTTATCTTGGACATGAAGATGAAAGTTGGTTATGGCATAAAAGACTTGGACATATTAACTTTGACAATTTGATTCAGTTAAATAAAAAAGAGGCAATAAGGAACTTACCTGTCATAAAGAATCTTTCCAACTGTATTTGTAAACAATGTCAACATGGTAAACAAACTAGAGTCATGTTCAAAACAAAGGAATATTCTACAACAAAACCTTTGGAAATAATACATGCTAATGTATGTGGACCTATGAGGACAACATGTCTAAATGGTGAAAGATACTTTCTATTATTTGTGGATGATTTTACTCAAATGACTTGGTTGCTTTTATTGAAAAAGAAGTCTGAAACTTTTAACTATTTTCAAGTTTTCAAAGAATTGACTGAAAATGATATTGATATGAAGATTAAGTGCTTAAGGTCAGACAATGGAGGAGAGTTTATATCAAAAGAATTTAACAATTATTGTGTTGAAAATGGAATTAAAAGACATTTCTCCGTTACAGAAACACCTCAGCAAAATGGTGTTGTTGAAAGAAAAAATAGAACTGTTATGGAAATGGAAAGAACAATGTTAAATGAGTCCAGATTGAATGACATGTTTTGGCCTCAAGCTGTTCACACTGTTGTACACATCTTGAATAGAAGTTTACTAAGAAATAATAATGATAATACACCCTATCAATTATGGAAAGGAAGACCAGCAAACATAAAACATTTTAGAATCTTTGCAAGTAAGTGTTATATTAAAAGAATTGATAAAAATCTGGGAAAATTAGAATCAAGAAATGATGAAGGCATATTGGTTGGATATTCATGTTCAAGAAAAGATTATAAATGCTATAATTTCATATTAATAAATATTGTTGAATCTATAGATGTAAGGTTTGATGAGTCCTCATTTTTTAAGTCTAAATCTAATCAAAACGATCAACAAATACATTATATATATGACAAACATAAGATGGATGAAGAAGTAAGTGAAACAAAAGAAACTAAGGTAGTTGAAAGTGAACAATTAATAAGGGCACAACTCCATCCAAAAGCATGACTCCATCAAAGACTCCAAGCAAGAGAATACAGAAAAATCACCCTGAAGAACAGATAATTGGTTACATAAATGTAGGTGTTGGAACAAGAAGCAGAAGGCAAGAGTCCACCTCAACTCATGACCATGTATCTTTACTTTCTCCAATTGAACCCAAAAATATTGAAGAAGCAATTAAAGATGAGTACTAGATGAAAGCAATGAATGAAGAACTTAGTCAAATAGAAAAGAATAAGACATGGGAATTGGTTCCTAGACCTTTGAATAAGAATGCCATAGGGGATAAATGGGTTTTCAGAAATAAGATGGATGAAGTAGGTAAAATAACTAGAAACAAGGCTAGATTGGTTTGTAAAGGGTATGCACAAGTAGAAGGAATAGATTTTGGAGAAAGTTTTGCTCCTGTTGCAAGAATGGAATCCATTAGACTGATTCTAGCTTATGCCAGTTCTAAACACATTAAATTTTACCAAATGGATGTAAAGTCTGCATTTTTGAATGGTGATTTAGAGGAAGAAGTATATATGGAACAACTAGATGGTTTTTAGGTACAAGAAACAGAAGAATATGTTTACAGGTTGAAAAAGGCATTGTATGGGCTGAAGCAAGCACCAAGGGCTTGGTATTCTAGACTTGACAATTACTTGAGGCAGCAAGGATTCAGGAAAGGTAACACTGATAGTAATCTATAAATTAAATAAGAAAATGTTAGCCTTATCATTGTTGAGATATATGTAGATGATATCATTTTTGGTAGTGATGATAATAGGCTCAGTAAACAGTTTGTTGAAAGTATGCAGAAAGATTTTGAGATGTCCATGCTAGGAGAAATGAATTTTTTCATAGGGTTGAAATTACTCAATCTGATAAAGGTATTTCCATTTCTCAAACCAAGTATATCAATGAAATGCTTAATAAATTTCAGATAGAAGAGTCCAAACAAGTTGGCACTCCCATGGTTACTGGTTGTAAATTAAGTAAGTTTGATGATACTAAAGATGTTGATCAGACATTATATAGATCTATGATTGGTAGTCTTCTTTATGCTACAACTACAAGACCTGATATTATGCAAGCAGTTTGTCAAGTTGGCAGGTTTCAGGCTTCACCAAAAACTTCTCATCTACTTGCAGTCAAAATAATTTTTAGATATCTTAAGGGGACAACAGTGTATGGTTTGTGGTATCCTACAGGTAATCAGCTTGATTTATATGTTTTCACTGATGTTGATTGGGCAGGTTGTGTTGATGACAGGAAGATTACTAGTGGAGCAACATTTTTTCTTGGAGGATGTCTTGTAAGTTGGTCAAGTAAAAAACAATCACTAGTGTCTCTGTCTACTGCTGAAGCAGAATACATAGTAGCTGCAACTTGTTGCACTCAGGTTCTATGGATGAAACAAATGCTAGAATATATACATATTCATTATGATGAACCTATACCTATCTTCTGTGATAATACCAGTGCAATTAGCATTTCTAAAAATCCTGTTATGCATTCAAAAACAAAGCACATTCCCATTAAATTTCATTTTCTAAGAGAGAAGGTTATGTCTAAAGTTATTAAAGTGGAATATGTTGGCACAAAGGATTAGATTGCAGATGTGTTTACTAAATCTTTACCTATAATGCAATTTGAAAGTCTCAAGGATCAGTTGGGGGTTTACCCTCTGTTACATCTTTGCTACTGAAATGATACATCTTTGCAAGTGGTTTTTATTTGCTCAGGGGGAGTATGGTTGATTCCTTTGCCATAGATCTCGAAAGGGGGAGAAGAGATTTAAAGTTTTCCATTAATGCCAAAGGGGGAGTTTGTTGGTCAGTTTGCACAGGTTGTTGCATAGGTTTTGTCATTAATGTCAAGCTTGAAGTTGCACGGTGGTTCGGTGAGAGTTCCATCAGAATTCGGGAATCAAAGAAAGGAGGAGCTCCAACCTTTATAATCATGATATGCGAAACCATGAAAAGCAAAGTCCCGATCGGGTCAGGACCATCTAATCACAAAAGGTTGTGGGTTGTTGATCAGAGCGCAAATTCTCGATGAGATCAGGACCGTCTGATCACGAAAGGCCATGGGACCGTCAATCGGAGAAAAGTGGATATCGGGAAATCATAAGTCAAAGGAAGGAAATGCAATAGCATTCCAACTCATGAATTGTCGTCGAAACATGACTGTCAAAATATCAAAAGGGACACACATCACATGATTCTGGGATGTTCTATTTCAGGATTCCAGGAGCTGGAGGTGTCAACGAAACTCATGAAGAGAATGATGAAATTGTGAAATGCAAAACCACGACGTTTTAGAGTTTTGGATACCGGGAGTTGGAGGAGTCAAGAGTCAAGACTCTTCATCACAGGAGTCCCGAAGTTGCGAAATGTGAAAAGCCGAAATCCTGAAACAGACACATCAACAAAGACTCCATTTTAGAGTTTCGCAGACCAGGAAATCAAAGATCAAATGAACTTTAACCTTTGAAGTAGCGAACCCTGAAATGCCGAAATGATAAAAGTTGAAATGCCGAAAGGGACTATTTTCAGTCTCGAAAACCGGAAAAGAAAAAATGCCGAAATGCTGAAATGAAAAATGCATTTTAGTTAAGCCTGTGGTCATAGCCAATGGGCATATGGTTTAAGCACAAGTGTCTTGCCAAAGTTCTCAAGGGTTATTCTATGCTGAGACAAAACAAATGTATGATCATCGAACGGTGCTGGTTAAATATTTAAACTGATTGTGTGGCTACTGTTCTTCTTGAGGCCTTGGCCAATAATGATCACTGTAAGGTAGTTATTCAGTTATTGTAACTAATTCTTTGAAGCCTGAGGATTTGATTGTACGTGTTGATGATACAGGAAGATATATAAATTGAATGTTGCTAGAAAAGAAAACAAAGAGGATTATGGGAGATATGTGGCTCTGTAAATTTTGAGGAAGAGAAAAAGATAGAGGAGGGAAGACACATACAAAGATTGATAAATCTAAGTGGTATGGTCAAGAATGAATTGTGATATGAAAAATAGAGAGGATTTGAATGCTTAATCTTTGACAGAGAAGATAAAGAGTTGGATTGCAGGTTCTTAGTGATAGAGAATGCTTTCAGGGTGGTAGGGAGGAGGAAGGGGAGACTGTAAAAGTCTCCTGTACAAGTTGGTGCTTGTACATCTGGGAGTTGTAGATTCCATTCAATAGGTGTTGAAGAAACAAAGGTAGCAGCCTCATCTGGGTTGTATCTCGGATAAAATAAGAATGTAAAGAGGAGTTGGAGCTTGCCTTTCATTCATAAGAAGAAGAGGTTTTTCCCTTTTGGGTTTCCTCATGAAAATCTTTGTGTCATTGTCTATTTATGTGATTGCATATTTATTTATTTGAATGATTTGTAGCAAGACATACAGTAAAAGGCATAATATGTGTTCATTAAGTAATCTGTTAAATAAAAGGAAATAAATTTTATCTAACTGATTCACCCCCCCCCCTCTCAGTTAGGCTATCCTGTATAACAATTGGTATCAAAGAAGGTTACTTCAAGATTTCGTTTAATCACTAGAATTTTGATCCTTAAAAATGGATAAGAAATATGATTTTACTAAACATGGATTACCTCTGTTTGATGGACACAATTATGCTTTTTGGAGTATCGGGATGAAGTTGTTTTTGCAGTCTGAAGGAGTAGATGTTTGGCAAGCTGTGTTGAATGAATATAAGACTCCAACAACAGTTCCAATGGATGTTGTAGGGAAGAAATTCTATGAGAGTTATTCCAAAGCTATGTATGCAATACTTGGAGGATTGGCAGGCTCAAAATTTGTTAAAATAATGCATTGTGAGTCAACAAAAGAGCTATGGGACAAACTAAAGAAGGTATATGAAGGAGATACTAAGGTAAAGAATGCTAAATTACAATCATATAGAATTCAGTTTGAAAGTTTAAAGATGGAAGAATGAGAAGATATAGCTACCTATTTCTTACGTATTGATGAAGTCGTCAATACTATGAGAGGTTTAGGAGAAATAATTGAAACTGGTATTATTGTGCAAAATGTGCTTAGATCTTTACCTGCAAGATTTGATCCCAAAATATCTACTTTAGAAGAAAGAATTGATATTTATACTTTATTAATGGATGAGTTGCAAGGAATACTAACAGCATATGACATGAGGACATCTAATGAGAATTCTTCCAATAAGGAAGCAAGTTTCAAGGCAACAAAGAAGGACAAGAAAAAGGTTGAAACATAAACCAGTAATCATGAGGATTCAGAAGAAGACATGGAAGAAGCTAACTTTGTCAAAAATCTAAAACAAGGTACTGGAAAGTACAAAGGTACACTTCCTCTCAAGTGCTTTGATTATGGTAGAATACAACATTTTTCTTCTAAGTGTCCTTTCAATAAACATTCTGATGGAGAAGAAAAAAGTAACATCAAAATGAAAGAATATAAGAAAATGTATAAGAAGCCGTTTTGAAGAAATTCTTATAAAAAGAAAAGTCTACTCATCAAAAGTAATAGTGAGTCCTAAGATATAGATGAAAGTGATGAAATTTCAGATATAAGAAAATCAGAATGATGAACTTATTGAAGAAGAAGAAGGCGAAGTTGACCTGGAAGCTGAACTTGTAAGTTCTTTGTCTGAATTAAAGAAAGTAAGAAGAGAGTGTAAACATCTCAAGGGAGAAATTGATAAACTAGAATTTGAATTACATAAATCAAATGGTTTGATTGAGAGCACTAAAATCATGTTAGTTGGCTTAAAGCTTAAAATAGAAGAGGCTAGAGTGATTGAAGAAGCTCTAACTAAAATTCTTGCAGAAAAGGATAACGAAAATGAAGGTTTAAAAATTGAAGCAGTCTCTTTAAGAAAGAAAGTAGAAGAAAATAACATGAATCATAGTTCTCAAGTGTTGTATAAAATTATTTGTAGTAAAAAATCAACATATGATAAGACTAGAATTTGTTATAAATCTACAGTAACTAATGGATGTTTTAGTTTAGGTGTTGAGAAAGCAGGTACAAATGATAATCATGAGAAAATTACTAGCAAGAAGATTGAATCAGAAAGGCAAGAAGAGAATCAGGCTTCAACAGTTCATAGAAGAAGTTATGGTAGACATCAAAACAAGTTTGAAGGCTATTGTTTCTTCTATTATAAGTATGGACACAAAGAAACTTTCTGTAAAAAAAAATTAGGAAACATAAGTGCACATAACAGTCATGGCATATCTAGATTTGAATATGAAAGAAGACATGATAAATCTATTCAGAACAATGTGAACAACTCACATAACATATTTGATGCTTTAAAATTTGAGGTTGAATGCTATAGGTTTAATAACTTTGTACATATTTCAAGAAACTGTCCAATGAATTTCCAAAAATCTGTTATAAACCAATACACAAATCAGAAAACCAGTTACTAGAAATGGAAGAATGATCATTTAGAAGTTGAAGAGTGCAAACTTGTTTTACAAGCTGATCATAAAATTAAGTGGAGTGTGGATAGTGGATGATCAAAACATATGACAGGAAGAAAACAAATCTTTGATTCTTTAGATGAAAGAAAAGAAGGTTCGGTCACATTTGGTAATGATCAATTAGCTCGAATAATTGGAAGAGGCACTATTTGTTTGAACAAAGACATAATGGATGAAAATGTTTTACTGGATGAAAATATGGAACATAACTTGTTGAGTGTAAGTTAAACATGTGATACAGGGCATCTTATGATATTTGATTCTAAACAATGTCAAATTAGGGATGTTAAAACAAATCAGTTAGTTGGAACATCTACAAGGACATCAAATAACATATACATTTTAGATGAGAAGGATGAAAATTGCTATCTTGGACATGAAGATGAAAGTTGGTTATGGCATAAAAGACTTGGACATATTAACTTTGACAATTTGATTCAATTAAATAAAAAAGAGGCAATAAGGAACTTACCTGTCATAAACAATCTTTCCAACTCTATTTGTAAACAATGTCAACATGGTAAACAAACTAGAGTCAAGTTTAAAACAAAGGAATATTCTATAAGAAAACATTTGGAAATAATACATGCTGATGTATGTGGACCTATGAGGACAACAGGTCTAAATGGTGAAAGATACTTTCTATTATTTGTGGATGATTTTACTCGAATGACTTGGTTGTTTTTATTGAAAAAGAAGTCCAAAACTTTTAATTGTTTTCAAGTTTTCAAAGAATTGACTGAAAATGAAATTGATATAAAGATTAAGTGCTTAAGGTCAGACAATGGAGGAGAGTTTATATAAAAAGAATTTAACAATTACTATGTTGAAAATGGAATTAAAAGACATTTCTTTGTTACAGAAACACCTCAGTAAAATGGTGTTGTTGAAAGAAAAAATAGAATTGTTATGGAAATGGCAAGAACAATGTTAAGTGAGTCCAGATTGAATGACATGTTTTGGCCTCAAGCTATTCACACTGCTGTACACATCTTGAATAGAAGTTTGCTAAGAAATAATAATGATAAGACACCCTATCAATTATGGAACAGAAGACCAATAAACATAAAACATTTTAGAATCTTTGGGAGTAAGTGTTACATTAAAAGAATTGATAAAAAAATTTGGAAAATTAGACTCAAGAACTGATGAAGGCATATTGGTTGGATATTCATGTTCAATAAAAGCTTATAAATGCTATAATTTAAGATTAAGAAAGATTGTTGAATCTATATATGTAAGGTTTGATGAGTCCTCATTTTTGAAGTCTAAATCTAAACAAAAGGATCAACAAATACATGATATATATGAAAAACATAAGATGGATGAAGAAGTAAGTGAAACCAAAGAAACTAAGGTTGCTGACAGTGAAAAATTAATTCCTACTTTGACATAGGGCACAACTCCATCCAAAAGAATGACTCCATCAAAGACTCCAAGAAAGGGAATACAGAAAAATCACCCTGAAGAACAGATAATTGGTGACATTAATGCGGGTGTTGGAACAAGAAGCAGAAGGCAAGAATCCACCTCAACTCATGAACAGGTATCTTTACTTTCTCTGATTGAACCCAAGAATATTGAAGAAGCAATTAAAGATGAGTACTGGATGAAAGAAATGAATGAAGAACTTAGTCAAATAGAAAAGAATAAGACATGGGAATTTGTTCCTAGACCTTTGAATAAGAATGCCATAGGGGCTAAATGGGTTTTCATAAATAAGATGGATGAAGCAAGTAAAATAAATAGAAACAAGGCTAGATTGGTTTGTAAAGGGTATGCACAAGTAGAAGGAACATATTTTGTAGAATTTTTTTCTCCTGTTGCAGGAATGGAATCCATTAGACTGATTCTAACTTATGCCAATTCTAAACACATTAAAGTTTACCAAATGGATGTAAAGTCTGCATTTTTGAATGGTGATTTAGAGGAAGAAGTATATATGGAACAACTAGATGGTTTTCAGGTACAAGAAGAAGAACATTATGTTTACAGGTTGAAAAAGGCATTGTATGGGCTGAAGCAAGCACCAAGGGCTTGGTATTCCAGACTTGACAATTACTTGAGGCAGCAAGGAATCAAGAAAGGTAACACTGATAGTAATCTATACATTAAAGAAGAAAATGATAGCCTGATCATTGTTGAGATATATGTAGATGATATCATTTTTGGTAGTAATGTAGGCTCAGTAAACAGTTTGTTGAAAGTATGCAGAAAGAGTTTGAGATGTCCATTCTAGGAAGAAAGAATTTTTTCTTAGGCTTTCAAATTACTCAATCTGATAAAGGTATTTCCATTTCTCAAACCAAGTATATCAATGAAATGCTTAAGAAATTTTAGATGGAAGAGTCCAAACTAGTTGGCACTCCCATGGTTACTGGTTGTAAATTAAGTAAGTTTGTTGATACTAAAGATGTTGATCAGACAGTATACATATCTATGATTGGTAGTCTTCTTTATGCTACAGCTACAAGACCTGATATTATGCACGCAGTTTGTCAAGTTGGCAGGTTTCAAGCTTCACCAAACACTTCTCATCTACTTGCAGTCAAAATAATTTTCAGATATCTTAAGGGGACAACGGAGTATGGTTTGTGGTATCCTATAGGTAATCAGCTTGATTTATATGCTTTCACTAATGCTGATTGGGTAGGTTGTGTTGATGACAGGAAGAGTACTAGTGGAGCAATATTTTTTCTTGGAGGATGTCTTGTAAGTTGGTCAAGTAAAAAACAATCAGCAATGTCTCTGTCTACTACTGAAGTAGAATACATAGCAGCTGCAACTTGTTGCACTCAAGTTCTATGTATCAAACAGATGCTAGAAGATATACATATTCATTATGATGAACCTATACCTATCTTCTGTGATAATACCAGTGCAATTAGCATTTCTAAAAATCCTGTTATGCATTAAAAAACAAAGCACATTCCTATTAAATTTCATTTTCTAAGAGAACAGTTTATGTCTAAAGTTATTAAAGTACAATATGTTGGCACAAAGGATCGGATTTCAAATGTATTTACTAAATATTTACCTAAAATGGAATTTGAAAGTCTCAAGGATCAGTTGGGGGTTTACCCTTTGTAATTTCATTTCATTCTCAAATATTGCACAGGCTTCATTATAAAATTAGACTGCACAGGTTTATTGACTATTATTCATAGGGGGATTTGTTGCTGAAATGATACATCTTTGCAAGTGGTTTTTATTTGCTCAGGGGGAGTATGGTTGATTCCTTTGCCATAGATGTCAAAAGGGAGAGAAGAGATTTAAAGTCTGCCATCAATGCCAAAGGGGGAGTTTGTTGGTCAGTTTGCACAGGTTGTTGCATAGATTTTGTCATTAATGTCAAACTTGAAGCTACACAGTGGTTCACTGAGAGTTCCATTGGAATTCAGGAATCAAAGAATGGAGGAGCTCCAACCTTTGACATCATGATATGGGAAATTGTGAAATGCAAAGTCCCGATGGGGTCAGGACTGTCTAATCACAAAAGGCTGTGGGCCATCGATCAGAGCGCAAAGTCCCAATGAGATCAGGACAATATGATCACGAAAGGTCATGGGGTCGTTGATCAGAGAAAAGTGGATATCGGGAAATCATAAGTCAAAGGAAAAAAATGCGATAGCATTCCAACTCGCGAAATGTCACTGAAACATGAATGTCGGAATACCTAAAGGGACACATGTCACATGATTCTGAGAGTTTCTATTTCAGGATTCTGAGAGTTGGAGGTATCGAGGAAACTCACGACAAGATTGATGAAATCGCGAAATGTGAAAACATGACATTTCGGAGTTTCATATACCAGGAGTTGGAGGATTCAAGAGTCAAGAATCTTCATCACAGGAGTCCCAAAGTTGCGAAATGAAAAATGATGAAATCCCAAAATAGGAACATCAACAAAGCCTCCATTTCAGAGTTTTGCATATCGGGAAATCAAAGATCAAAGGAACTTTAACCTTTGAAGTAGTGAACCCCGAAATGTCAAAATGCTAAAATTTGAAATGCCAAAAGGGACTATTGTGAGTCTTGAAAACCTGAAAAGAAAAAATGTCGAAATGCTGAAATGCAAAATGCATTTTAGTTAAGCCCATGGTCATAGCCAATGTGCATATGGTTTAAGAACAAGTGTCTTGCCGAAGTACTCGAGGTTTATTCTATGCTGAGACAAAACAAATGTATGATCATCGAATGGTGCTGGTTAAATATTTAAACTGATCGTGTGGCTACTATTCTTCTTGATGCCTTGACCAATAATGATCACTATAAGGTAGTTATTCAGTTATTGTAACTAATTCTTTGAAGCTTGAGGATTCGATTGTATGCACTGATGATACAGGAAGATACATAAATTGAATGTTTCTAGAAAAGAAAATAGAGAGGATTATGGGAGATATATGGCTCTGTAAAATTTGAGGAAGAGAAAAAGATAGAGGAGGGAAGACACATACACAGATTGATAAATCTAAGTGGTCTGGTCAAGAATGAATTTTGATATGAAAAACAGAGAGGATTTGAATGCTTAATCTTTGACAGAGAAGATAAAGAGTTGGATTGCAGGTTCTTAGTGACAGAGAATGATTTCAGGGTGGTAGGGAGGAGGAAGGGGAGACTATAAAAGTCTCCTGTACAAGTTGGTGCTTGTACATCCGGGAGTTGTAGCTTCCATTCAACAGGTGCTGAAGAAACAGAGGTAGCAACCTCATCTGGGTTGTAGCTAAGATAAAATAAGAATGTAAAGAGGAGTTGGAGCTTGCCTTTCATTCATAAGAAGAAGAGGTTTTTCCCTTTTGGGTTTCCTCATGAAAAGCTTTGTGTCATTATCTATTTATGTTATTGCATATTTATTTATTTGAATGATTTGCAGCAAGACATACAGTAAAAGGAATAATCTGTGTTCATTGAGTAATCTGTTAAATAAAAGGAAAGAAATTTTATCTAACTGATTCACCCCCCCCCCCTCTCAGTTGGGCTATCCTGTATAACAATTGGTATCAGAACACGTTACTTCAAGATTCAGTTTAATCACTGGAAGTTTGATCCTTAAAAATGGAAGAAATTTGATTTTACTAAACATGGATTACCTCTATTTGATGGACACAATTATGCTTTTTGGAGTATCAGGATGAAGTTGTTTTTGTAGTCTCAAGGAGTAGATGTTTGGCAAGCTGTGTTGAATGAATATAAGACTCCAGCAACAGTTCAAATAGATGTTGTAGGGAAGAAATTCTATGAGAGTAATTCCAAAGCTACGTATGCAATACTTGAAGGATTGGCAGGTTTAGAATTTGTTAAAGTAATGCATTGTGAGTCAGCAAAAGAGCTATGGGACAAACTGAAGAAGGTATATGAAGGAGATACTAAGGTAAAGAATGCTAAATTACAGTCATGTATAATTCAATTTGAAAGTTTAAAGATGGAAGAATGAGAAGATATAGCTACCTATTTCTTACATATTGATGAAGTAGTCAATACTATGAGAGGTTTAGGAGAAACAATTGATTATTGTGCAAAAAGTGCTTAGATCTTTACCTGCAAGATTTGATCCCAAAATATCTACTTTAGAAGAAAGAACTGATATTGCTACTTTATTAATGGATGAGTTGCAAGGAATACTAACAGCATATGACATGATGACATATAATGAGAAACCAGTAATCATGAGGATTCAGAAGAAGACATGGAAGAAGCTAACTTTGTCAAAAATCTAAAAAGAGGTACTGGCAAGTACAAAGGTAAACTTCCTCTCAAGTGCTTTGATTTTGGTAGAATACGTCATTTTGCTTCTAAGTGTCCTTTCAATAAACATTCTGATGGAGAAGAAGAAAGTAACATCAAAACCAAAGAATATAAGAAAATGTCTAAGAAGCCATTTCGAAGAAATTCTTATAAAAAGAAAAGTCTATTCATAAAAAATAATAGTGAGTCCTCAGATATAGATGAAAGTGATGAAATTTCAGATATAAGACCTTTTATGGCTATGGAAAATTAGAATGATGAACTTATTGAAGAAGAAGAAGGCAAAGTTGACCTGGAAGCTGAACTTGTAAGTGCTTTGTCTGAACTAAAGAAAGTAAAAAGAGAGTGTAAACAATTCAAAAGAGAAATTGATAAACTAGAATTTGAATTACAGAAATCAAATGGTTTGATTAAGAGCACTGAAATCATGTTATTTGACTTAAAGATTAAAATAGAAGAGGCTAGAGTGATTGAAGAAGCTCTAACTAAAATGCTCGCAGAAAAGGATAACGAAAATGAGGGTTTAAAAGTTGAAGTAGTCTCATTAAGAAAGAGAGTACAAGAAAATAACATGAATCATAGTTCTCAAGTGTTGAATCAAATTATTTGTAGTCAAAAATCAACATATGATAAGACTGGAATTGGTTATAAATATGCAGTAACTAATGGATGTTTTAGTTCAGGTGTTGAGAAAGCAGGTACAGAGGATAGTCATGAGAAAATTACTAGCAAGAAGATTAAATCAGAAAGGCAAGAAGAGAATCAGGCTTCAACAATGAATAGAAGAAGTTATGGATGACATCAAAATTGGTTTGAAGGCTATTGTTTCTTTTGTTATAAGTATGGACACAAAACAACTTTCTGTAATGTTTTTTTAAGAAACATAAGTGCACATAATAGTCATGGCATATCTATATTTGAATATGAAAGAAGACATGATAAATCTATTTAGAACAATGTGAACAACTCACATAACAGATTTGATGCTTTAAAATTTGAGGTTGAATGCTATAGTTGTAATAAATTTGGACATATTTCAAGAAACTGTCCAATGAATTTCCAAAAATCTGTTATAAACCAATACACAAATCAGAAAACTAGTTATTGGAAAAGGAAGAATGATCATTTAGAAGTTGAAGAGTGCAAACTTGTTTTACAAGCTGATCATAAAATTAAGTGGTGTGTGGATAGTGGATGCTCAAAACATATGACAGGCAGAAAACAAATCTTTGATTCTTTAGATGAAAGAAAAGAAGGATCAGTCACATTTGGTAATGATCAATTAGCTCGAATAATTGGCAGAGGCATTGTTTGTTTGAACAAAGACATAATGGCTGAAAATGTTTTACTGGTTGAAACTATGGAACATAACTTGTTGAGTGTAAGTCAAACATGTGATAAAGGGCATCTTATGATATTTGATTCTAAACAATGTCAAATCAGGGATGTTAAAACAAATCAGTTAGTTGGAACAACTACAAGGACATCAAATAACATATACATTTTAGATGAGAAGGATGAAAATTGCTATCTTGGACATGAAGATGAAAGTTGGTTATGGCATAAAGGACTTGGACATATTAACTTTGACAATCTGATTCAGTTTAATAAAAAAGAGGCAATAAGGAACTTACCTGTCATAAAGAATCTTTCCAACTCTATTTGTAAACAATGTCAACATGGTAAACAAAGTAGAGTCAAGTTTAAAACAAAGGAATATTCTACAACAAAACCTTTGGAAATAATACATGTTGATGTATGTGGACATATGAGGACAACAGGTCTAAATGGTGAAAGATACATTCTATTATTTCTGGATGATTTTATTCGAATGACTTGGTTGTTTTTATTGAAAAAGAGGTGTGAAACTTTTAACTGTTTTCAAGTTTTCAAAGAATTGACTGAAAATGAAATTGATATGAAGATTAAGTGCTTAAGGTCAAACAATGGAGGAGAGTTTATATCAAAAGAATTTAACAACTATTGTGTTGAAAATGGAATTAAAAGACATTTCTCTGTTACAGAAACACCTCAGCAAAATGGTGTTCTTGAAAGAAAAAATAGAGTTGTTATGGAAATGGCAAGAACAATGTTAAATGAGTCCAGATTGAATGACATTTTTTAGCCTCAAGCTATTCACACTGATGTACACATCTTGAATATAAGTTTTCTAAGAAATAATAATGATAAGACACCCTATCAATTATGGAAAGGAAGACTAGCAAACATAAAACATTTTAGAATCTTTGGGAGTAAGTGTTACATTAATAGAATTGATAAAAATCTGGGAGAATTAGACTCAAGAACCGATGAAGGCATATTGGTTAGATATTCATGTTCAATAAAAGCTTATAAATGCCATAATTTAAGATTAAGAAATATTATTGAATCTATAGATGTAAGGTTTGATGAGTCTTCATTTTTGAAGTCTAAATCTAAACAAAAGGATCAACAAATACATGATATATATGACAAACATAAGATGGATGAAGAAGTAAGTGAAACAGAAGAAACTAAGGCTGCTAACAGTGAACAATTAATTCCTACTTTGACACAGGGCACAACTCCATCCAAAAGCATGACTCCATTAAAGACTCCTAGCAAGAGAATACAGAAAAATCACCCTGAAGAACAGATAATTGGTGACATAAATGCAGGTGTTGGAACAAGAAGCAGAAGGAAAGAATCCACCTCAACTCATGAACAAGTATCTTTACTTTCTCTGATTGAACCCAAAAATATTGAAGAAGCAATTAAAGATGAGTACTCGATGAAAGCAATGAATGAATAACTTAGTCAAATAGAAAAGAATAAGACATGGGAATTGGTTCCTAGACCTTTGAATAAGAATTTCATAGGGGCTAAATGGGATTTTAGAAATAAGATGGATGAAGCAGGTAAAATAACTAGAAACAAGGCTAGATTGGTTTGTAAAGGGTATGCACAAGTAGAAGGAATAGATTTTGGAGAAAATGTTGCTCCTGTTGCAAGAATGGAATCCATTAGTCTGATTCTAGCTTATGTCAATTCTAAACACATTAAAGTTTACCAAATGGATGTAAAGTATGCATTTTTGAATGGTGATTTAGAGGAAGAAGTATATATGGAACAACTAGATGGTTTTTAGGTACAAGAAGCAGAACAATATGTTTACAGGTTGAAAAAGGCATTGTATGGGCTGAAGCAAGCACCAAGGGCTTGGTGTTCTAGAGTTGACAATTACTTGAGGCAGCAAGGATTCAGGAAAGGTAACATTGATAGTAATCTATATATTAAAGTAGAAAATGATAGCCTGATCATTGTTGAGATATATGTAGATGATATAATTTTTGGTAGTGATGATAATAGGCTCAGTAAACAGTTTTCTAAACGTATGAAAAAATAGTTTGAGATGTCCATGCAAGGAGAAAAGAAGTTTTTCTTAGGCCTGCAAATTATTCAATCTGATAAAGGTATTTCCATTTCTCAAACCAAGTATATCAATGAAATGCTTAAGAAATTTCAGATGGGAGAGTCCAAACCAATTGGCACTCCCATGGTTACTGGCTGTAAATTAAGTAAGTTTGATGATACTAAAGATGTTGATCAGACAGTATACAGATCTATGATTGGTAGTCTTCTTTATGCTACAGCTACAAGACCTGATATTATGCATTCAGTTTGTCAAGTTGGCAGGTTTCAGGCTTCACCAAAAACTTCTCATCTACTTGCAGTCAAAAGAATTTTCAGATATCTTAAGGGGACAACGGAGTATGGTTTGTGGTATCCTATAGGTAATCAGCTTGATTTATATGCTTTCACTGATGTTGATTGGGCAGGTTGTGTTGATGAAAAGAAGAGTACTAGTGCAACAACATTTTTTCTTGGAGGATGTCTTGTAAGTTGGTCAATTAAAAAGCAATCAACAGTATCTCTATCTACTACTGAAGCAGAATACATAGCAGCTGCAACTTGTTGCACTCAGGTTCTATGGATGAAACAAATGCTAGAAGATATGCATATTCATTATGATGAACCTATACCTATCTTCTATGATAATACCAATATAATTAACATTTCTAAAAATCTTGTTATGCATTCAAAAACAAAGAACATTCCCATTAAATTTCATTTTCTAAGAGAGCAGTTTATGTCTAAAGTTATTAAAGTGGAATATGTTGGCACAAAGGATCAGATTGCAAATATATTTACTAAATCTTTACCTAAAATGCAATTTGAAAGTCTCAAGGATCAATTGGGGGTTTACCCTCTGTAATTTCATTTCATTCTCAAATATTGCACGGGCTTCATTATAAAATTAGATTGCACAGGTTTATTGACTATTATTCATAGGGGGAGTTGCTGCTAAAATGATACATCTTTGCAAGTGGTTTTTATTTTCTCAGGGGGAGTATGGTTGATTCCTTTGCCATAGATGTCAAAAGGGGGATTTAAAGTTTTCCATCAATGCCAAAAGGGGAGTTTGTTGGTCAGTTTGCACAGGTTGTTGCACAGGTTTTTTCATTAATGTCAAACTTGAAGCTACATAGTGGTTCACTGAGAGTTTCGTCGGAATTCAGGAATCAAAGAAAGGAGGAGATCCAACCTTTGACATCATGATACACGAAATCGCGAAACACAAAGTCCCAATGGGGTCAGGACCGTCTAATCACAAAAGGTTGTGGGCCGTCGAATGGAGTGCAAAGTCCCGATGAGATCAGAACTGTCTGATCACAAAAGGCCCTGGGACCGTCGATCGGAGAAAAGTGGATATCAGGAAATCATAAGTCAAAGGAAGGAAATGCGATAGCATTCCAACTCACGAAATGCCGCCGAAACATGAATGATAAAATACTGAAAGGGACACACGTCACATGATTATGGGAGTTTCTATTTCAGGATTTTGGGAGTTGGAGGTGTCAAGGAAACTCACGACAAGAATGATGAAATCGTGAAATGCGAAACCACGACATTTCAAAGTTTCGGATACTTGGAGTTGGATGAGTCAAGAGTCGAGACTCTTCATCACAGGAGTCTCGAAGTTGCGAAATGTGAAACACCGAAATCCCGAAACAGGCACATCAACAAAGACTTCATTTCGGAGTTTCGCAGACCGGGAAATCAGAGATCAAAGGAACTTTAACCTTTGAAGTAGAGAACCCCAAAATGTCGAAATGCTAAAAGCTGAAATGTTGAAAGGGACTATTGTGAGTCTCGAAAACCCGAAAAGAAAAAATGCCAAAATGATGAAATGCAAAACGCATTTTAGTTAAGGCCGTGGTCATAGCCAATGGGCATATTGTTTAATCACAAGTGTCTTGCTGAAGCGCTCGAGGGTTATTCTATGCTGAGACAAAACAAATGTTTAATCATCGAATAATGCTGGTTAAATATTTAAACTGATCATGTGGCTATTGTTCTTATTGAGGCCTTGACCAATAATGATCACTATAAGGTAGTTATTCAGTTATTGTAACTAATTCTTTGAAGCCTGAGGATTCGATTTTATGTGTTGATGATACAGGGAGATATATAAATTGAATGTTTCTAGAAAAGAAAACAGAGAGGATTATGGGAGATATATGGCTCTACAAAATTTGAGGAAGAGAAAATGATAGAGGAGGGAAGACACATACACAGATTGATAAATCTAAGTGGTTTGGTCAAGAATGAATTTTGATATGAAAAACAGAGAGGATTTGAATCCTTAATATTTGACAGAGAAGATAAAGAGTTGGATTGCAGGTTATTAGTGACAGAGAATGATTTCAAGGTGGTAGGGAGGAGGAAGGGGAGACTGTAAAAGTCTCCTATACAAGTTGGTGCTTTCACATCTGAGAGTTGTAGCTTCCATTCAATAGGTGTTGAAGAAACAGAGGTAGCAGCCTCATCTCGGTTGTAGCTTAGATAAAATAAGAATGTAAAGAGGAGTTGGAGCTTGCCTTTTGTGGTATACCTAGGGAGGTAATATGGGGTACCTAGGGAGGTACCCAATGGGAATGTAGTTATATGTTATTAGTGGAAGTCAATTAATATATGGGAATGTGGTCATTCAATGTAAGGTGGACTAGGTCCACTATATTAATAAAGGATCACTATGGTAGTTGGATGTAATAAATGTGAGAAGGCTCTCTAGAAGGTTCCTAGGAGATAGGGAAAGATATATAAAGAAGTGTAGGCAATGTAATGAAACATAGTGAAGAATATTGTGATTTTACAAGCAAGGATTGCTTGAGGAGTTTTATCCTTCCATAAGGATTAATATATGGTGTTACCCTACCTCAAGGGTTTTCTCTATTTCTTG
>ML795780.1:424875-474484 GCA_009831015.1 Picea engelmannii
CATAATGATGATATCATCTTATTACATGATTCCTTGATCACATGTATAGTCTAGAGTTTTGAATATATTAATCTCTTTGTTGTGATTGGTTTGTGTTGTTGTGATTGGACGACGCAAGAGCATCGTAGCAGAGCAAGGATCAATAGAGATAAGGAGAGATTTCATAAAGTAAGTACATCATCCTTCTTCTCTTGTCCATTCAATACTTTAGAACTAGGGAAAGAGTAGTATTCTGTCACAGTTTGTTCCAGATCCAGGTGGATCTGAGGAGATTGGTCTGTGTCCGCACTCACGAATTTATCCTTGAACAAGTTGTCCCTCACATGAGCTCCACTTCTCTTTCCTCCCGATTATAATCATGATTATTTTCTTTATCTTGCGACCTCAGAGTATACTATTGGCATGGTTCTGGTCTAAGAGGATGATGTGCATGATGAACATGTTATTTATTACTTGAGTCGAAATCTCACATCCACTGAAATCAAGTATCAACATGTTGAAAACTGGCCTTGGCTGCTGTTCAAGCCATCCAACACTTTCGACATTATATCCTCTCAAGGAAAACTACAGTGATTTCTCATTACAACCCTATGCAACACATTTTGACACGTCAATTTCTAGGGGGAAGATACTCCAAATAGATTGTCATACTCCAGGAGTTTGACTTGGAATTCGATCGCGTCACGTCTAAGAAATCTTTAGTTTTTGCTGAGTTGATATGCGATTTTCCTCTCTCTGCCACGGAAAATGTAGCAGTAGATTCATTACCTGATGAATCTCTTCTCCTTATTAGCACTGATGATATTTGGTATGGGGATATCATTATATATCTCCAAACCCATACTTTCCAGCCTGCTTTGTCTAGTACTGAATGACGTCGCATACTCTATCAAGATCGTCAATACATTATCCTCGGAGATACTCTTTATCGTCGAGGAATTGACTCTATTTTTCGACATTGTCTAACGTTTGACGAAGCTGAGAAAGCTCTAAATGACTGACATTCCAAAGCATGTGGTGGTCATATGTTTGGGTATGTTACTACCCAGAAGATCTTACACGCAGGGTATTTTTGGCCATCTTTGTTTAACGATTGCATTACTGCCATTCAAAAATTCCATGCCTGCCAGACCTACAATCAGAAAATTCGGTCACATCCTTCTCCTCTTCACCCTGTGGTCTTGGTTGGTCCTTTTGCAAAATGGGGCATCTATTTCATGGCATGTCACCCTCACTCGGTCGGGGGGCATGGTTACATCATTGTAGTTGTTGATTACTTTACAAAATGGTCCAAGGCGATGCCGACATTCGATAATACTGGAAAGACTGCAACATTGTTTCTTTTTAACCATGTCATAGCTCATTTTGGTGTTCCCCAAGCTATCGTCACTGATCACGGTAGTCACTTTAGGAATTTTATGATGTTGGAACTTACAGAAAAGTTGGGTCTTCGTCATGATAACTCAACGCCCTATTATCCACAAGCCAATGGCCAAGTTGAAGCAATTAACAAAGTTCTTATAACTATGCTTCAACGGATGATAGGCATTCATAAAACAAGTTGGCACACGATGTTGTTTTCAGCATTGTGGGCATACCGGACATCTGTCAAATCCACTACGGGGTTTATGCCTTTTCGATTGGTCTATGGTGTGGAATCCATTCTTCCTATAGAATGTGAGATACACTCTCTAAAGTTAGTTGTTGAACTCCTTCCCAACACTTCTACTGAAGAAGAACGTCTATTGTATTTAATGCGATTAGAAAAAACTCGATGTGATGCTACTCTAGTAATAGAATCCCAGAAAAAATGTTTCAAGGCACAATATGACAAGCATGTCAAACCTCGCATTTTCTCTAAAGGTGATCTTATTCTTCTCTATGAAAAGGATCGAGATGTGTTAGTAGCTGGGAAATTTGAACCAATGTGGCGAGGTCCTTATATTGTTTGCCAAGTTTTGGAAAAAGGAGCATATGAGCTGGTAGATTACGATGGTATCCCTTTGAGTGAACCCAGGAATGGGTTGTACTTGAAGAAGTAGTATGCATAAATTATCTGTGCACTAGTACTTGTATTTTAATGTATCATACTTTGTGTGTGTTACTATAGTTTTATTTTGTCGTTATCTGGTCTCTTCCCTTACATGACGTTGTGTTTGGATTTCCAAATGTCGAAGTCTTCGCTACCCTATATTGGCTTCACTGATGGTACTAGCCGTAGTACTCGGAACCTTGCTTCTGTTGCATGGGCAATATATACCTCAACAAACGAACTTGTATCTTTACAAGGTGTATTTCTTGGTCATGCAACCAACAACATTGCAGAGTATAGCGCCATTATCGAACTATTGGTTGATGCTATCTCACTCAGAATTCATCATTTGGTTGTGCAACTGGACTCGCAGCTCGTAGTACTACAGTTAAGTAATGTCTACTCTATTCAAATTCCTACTTTATTACGGGTGTATTTGCAGATTCACCTCTTGGAACGTTATTTTGATCACATTGAATATCAACATATTCCTAGATGTCTAAATACATTAACAGATGCATTGGCTAATTATGTATTGGATAGACATTTGAATCATTTATAAATCAAACACATTGACATTCACACCATATAAAGTAAACCGGTAGAAACCGTCTGTATATATAACGATATAAAAGATTTTTTTACAAAAAATTGTTCGAAAACCAAAATGTCAAAAATGGAAGCTTATAGCTTCTACAAAGTGACGTCATGGATGATGTTCATGGTAACACATGACTGCTTTAGCAACCCTACGGAGCAGTAGATTCATAGTTGCTGATACCCCTACAGTGTGACTCTGATCGCGTCGTGGAACCTCTTCCAGATTCATATCTGGAATGTCTGTTGTCAAGCCCTCTAAGTTCTGTTCCACCACCTGATAATCTTCAACATATTGTGGTGCTACTACTGCTACCTCTCCTCGCCTCTAGATAGGAGAAGTATCAGGAGATCTATACGGTCCAACATATGTTTTATCAACAAACAATTTTGTGTTATTCTTTGGATGAATATATAATAAAAAAACATTTGAATATGATAAAAAATTCAAAAACATTTAAAAAATGGAAAAATTGTGTGTCCTTCTTACCAAGGTCACCCCACTAAGCGTCCTCAAGCAATGCCAAATCTGGATCTCCTCGAAAATCCAGCCTAGCATAAGTGTAGTCATCAACCATCAACATCTGTGGTTGAAGCCAGTCAAAAAATGTATCATCATATCTGATGATTGGTCCTGCTACGTGCCGGGCCATAAGTCGACACCATCTCAGCATCTGCGGATCCCTGGGACCCAGTATGTTCGACTCCACCTGTAGTCTCAGTAATGGGACCCGCTCGAGGAAGAAGGATACCAGTAAAGATCCATACCCAAATTGTTTCAAATCACCTCGCCTACATTTGGTTAATTGCTTTTTGATACTGTGAAGCACAACATCTGCCCAGTTGAATACTCGAGGCTCAGTACACTCGATAGCGTACTGGAAGTAGCTCTGTAATGCCATATGAGGAATGAAACTCCCAGCCATCCAAGCTATAGTGAAAAGGATGGTATGAAGGGTCAAGTCTTGTAGTCCCCATATAACCACTTTTCCTTTTTTCCTTTCAGCCTCAGGTACACAGTATTGATTGCAGTACTCACTCATCTTTAGCCCGCCACCTCTACTACCTGTCAGACTCACATAGTATCTGTGTCAGGACAATCCCATCAGAAAGTAAATGTCCTCAATGTCGATGGACAATGTGTGAGCTCCCACATGAAAAACCTGTTGATCTGGGTCCCACATATGAACCAGGTACTCTAGTAGTATGACTTGGGCCCTCATGCCCGGGATGCAAAAGTATTTCAAGAGCCCACAATCTCTCAATGAAGCTATGGTGGGAGGATCATTCTCGGCCATTGCATTATCCTCTTCATGTTCCCTTTCACACCACTCAAGCACCATGTTGCTGGTCAAATATCTGCACAAGGAACATAAAAGGAAGACTAATGACTTTTTTCATGATTTGGATCTTTTTTTTGGCTAAAAATTTTAAAATTTTTTGGGCATTGCGGTTCTCGCGGGTGCCCCATTAGCACAGTGTGAGAACCTCGCAGGTGTCTTAAAGCTCACCTACAATAATGCATCATTCTCACAGGCCCCGTATGGGCCGCCTGCGAGAATGTTGGCGCGCATATAGGGTTCAAAAAACAACTTGAAACTGAAGAATTAACCAATGAAATTAAAAATTTAAACCATGAAAATGTCAGGGATGAAGAGCTTACCTTAATGTTGCAGACAACTCATTGAATGGTCTCTTGTAGCTCTCACAAATTGACGCCAAACTCGGAGGCTAAAAAGGGGGTTTTGGAGCTCAATAGTGGAAATGTAAAATGATGTGGTAAAAGGGACTATTTACTCATTTTATTTACTTTTACTATATCATTTTGGGTTTTTATGATTATTTATTGATTAAACCTAATCCCTAATGTTATATTGAGTGTAATGACTTGCAAGCGTGATGACTTTGATGATTAAACACAAGGGTATGGACATGTTTTTCTTCGTTATGGCATGTTTTTGATTGTTTTTATGGTTTTTACATAAAACCTCGAGCGTCATTTTTGTCTGTTCTTGCACTCGTAAATACATGAGAACGTGATCGAGCATAGTTTTATCACTTTTTTGGGCTCAAAAAGGTTATACGAAAAAGGAACCCCCTTGCAGTCCTCTTTAAGCTCTTTTCAGACTCTCTAAAAATGAAAAGATCACCGAGCGACCTTGCTATTTTCACGCTCGCTAAAGTATTTGAAGTATGCGTCTGATGAGCAATAATTTATCTCTTTTTCGGTCTTATCCAGACTATCTTACGAAAAAGGAACTGAGAGAGTTCTCTTTTAAGTGTTTTTCCAAACTCTATAATCTTGAAAAACCTTCGAGTTTTCTATCTCTGGACTCGTTAAACAAACATTGACAGACCCGTGATGGGACTGAACCACTCCTTCTTAGGTTTCGTTAAAAATACTCCGAGGGACTCGTCTGAAGGATGACCTTATATCAACAAGCATATGTTATCCTCCTCAAGCTTGCGTAAAAATAAAGAGGTACTTGCCAGAAATGGTGGGGAAAAATTTGGGAAAGGGATATGTTTCATCTTCGTATTGATTGGCAGTAAGTGTCGCTCTTGAACATGACACCCCCTATTCATCATTTGAAGCTAGTTTGGGAAATCCATTTGTCTCTCATTCGATTTGCTACAAGGTCATTCCTTGTGTCGTCTTTGAGTCAATGCTGCCAAATCATTGTTCGTGTTGTTCATATGTTCAAGAGAAGTCCATCTGAAACCTATATTGAGTCGGCCATCTGCAGTTATCCATTCTCTCTGTGTCGGCCTTCCCTGTGTCCAGTTCAATTTGCAAAATGCTCTGTTTCACCTTCAAACTCTGTTACTCATTTCATGTCATTGATGGGGGATACATCAAGGCCCTCCTGTGACGAGTTTTGTTCCATCGACTTCAGCTCATTATCTGAAATCAAGACTTAGAAATTATTTAGTACCTTAGAACTTGCATGCCTCAATGGCAAGTTTCCTCGCTTTTGACAGTGGGTTTACATCATTGACCCCTGATCGAAATATTTCATCGGATGTTTGACATAAACTCATTTATTCACACTCGATGGATTGTACTATGGTACCTTGGGAGTCATTGACATCAATGGTGATTTCCCTCACACTTGTTAACGGTTTCATCAATGATCGATAATCAAGTGGTTTCTACCATGTTCGACTTCAACATATGTAATCACATGGTCATATTCATACTTTGGGAGATGAGATTGAAGACCCTGGATATTATCTTTGTGATCTAGGTTGCGATGGAGTATGTATAATTTGTGACACACAGATCCACTGTGTATGTTTCGTGGCTATGTCATCTTGATTTGAAATTTCTCGCATAGATCCACAGTGTATTTCGGTGGCTATGCTATATTTTGACGGCATGGATCCACAGTGTATGATTGGTGACCATGACCCATGTCTATAATGTCATCAGTCTGTGATCTGAGTATGGGAATTCCTACCTCAGAATTGATATATATGATATTCTGTAGATGCTTGGGTGTTTGCAGGTTTTCGATTAGATGTTCTCCTGGTTCTCGACACACACATGCAGCGTACAAAGTCTATCAGCTGTCACTAGTTCCAACACTCATAATTTGGGAGGCATTCTATTAACCATGATTTTGGTCATCATGATGATGTATTGATGATGGTGTATTTAGGCTCTTCATTAGAACATTTTCCTGAGAAAAGTTACCTTCATCTCTTTCCAGAAATCACATTTTTGAGGACTGTTCGCAGGCTGCTAGTATATTTTCCTGCGAGAATGCATGATTCTCGCAGGCTACTTTAAGCCAGGGTATGAGAAGTTCACACTGTGTTGAATTTCTAGGGTGCAAACTCTTTCTTAAGCAAGAAAAAAGATAAATTCTCGATGCTTCTAGAAGGGAATCTTCTAGAAGAATGAGATGGCATTCGAATGGTTATCTAAGTACTAGATTTCCTGATATTTTGGGATCATTCTTATCTAAGTAACTAATTCATTCTCTCCTATATATTGAGGGGATTCTCATGGAAAAGGTTAGAAGCAAACAAGATTAAGAAAGACAATGGAGAATTGGTGAAAGATTGTGTGAAGGACTAAAGCTACAACAGCTAGAGAACTCCAGCAAGTTTATCAAAGGTGGTTGATCTTCTTGATGCAAGTGAGCAAGTGTGTGTGTCAAAGCCAACTTCCATCGAAAGGAAGTTTGCAACATCAAGGCTCAGGTTGTAATATTTACTTTCCATCAATATGATACAGTAATATGTCCCTTTCCCATAAAGCTATTTCCACTTTATTGTATAACTCATTGATCATATACATAGATTGACTGTTGAATAGATTTTTCTCTCTTCACTTCGGTTGGTTTGTATTGTTTTGGTCTTGACTGTACGAAAGCACTAGAGCGAAGCGGGAGCAACAAAGACCAAAGGAAGCGATCATAAGGTATGTTCTTAGTTCTTACCTCCTAGTACATTCAATAGTCAAAATCTAGGGAAAGAGTATTATTATGTTTTGCTTTGTTCTATATCCAGGTGGATCTAGGGAGATCGGTTTGTGTTCGCACTTACGGATTTATCCAATAACAGTATTAGAGAGGGTGCCTTCAACATAGTTTAAACACTAGAAGCTATATTCTAAATAAAATGGTGGACAAATGGTTCTCTCCACAAATGAAGCTCCCTTATTTGATGGAAGGGATTGTTCCTCATGGAGGGAAAATATGAAAAGATATATAAAGTTAAGAGGATCTGGAGTTTTGGATTCAGTATTAAGTAAGACCTAACACTTAAATACTTCAAAGAGAAAAACCAAAACAACAAAGGAAGCAAGGAGAAACAATTCATTATCCTTAAAATAAATCCAGGATGGATTGCCAAACCAAGTCAAAGAAAAGATGAGACACTACAAATCTGCTAAAGAATTATGGCTCCACCTAGAAAATTGTTATCAGAATGAAGCACAAGAATAAGAGAAATCCTATAAAATTAAGAAACAAGACTCAGATAAAGAGGATTCCTGTCAGAATAAAGAAAAAAACTCAGAAGAAGATAATTCTTATCCAAATAAGGAACAAGATAAAGAATAGGAGAATTCCAATCAGATTGAAGAACATAATATAGAGAAAGAGATTTGTAATCAGAATGAAATGTAGGATTTGATGCAACCCCTTATCATCAACAATGAAGATTACTACATCAAGGAATTGATGAATACCTCAATATTCACCAAAGAAAAACTATTAGATTTTAGGAATGATGTTATAACTACATTTGAAGTGATTAGTATGGAACTAACAAATAGTCTATATATTGAAGTTACTAGGGATGTTCTTGACCAACTTGAATACACAGTTATGTGCACTTTTGAAGACTTGGAGAAAATTCAAAAGAAAGATATGTTTCTACTGCAACAGTTAGATCAATCTAACCATGAAGATCGTAAACAAAAGTTTCAACTAGAAAACAAAGAAGAAGAGATCAAAAGTTTGAAAAACGAAGTTGCTAATCTAACAGAAGAGATGGAAGAATTAAAGACACATGACAATAAAAAAAAAAGTATTAAAAGAAATAGAAGAATTGGTTAACAATCTAAAATGTCAACTTGAGGAAACTAAAGAAAGTGAAGAAGTCTTGAAGATCCAATTAACTAGGAAAGAAAATTCTTACCACATGTTGGAATTGGAAATCATCAACTTCAAAAAGATAAATGAAAGTACTAATGCATATATAATGACTCAAATTAAAGAATATAATAAAAAGGAAGAAGCCCGGAAGATCCAATTAACTAAAAAGGAAGAATCATGCCAATTGTTGGAATTAGAAGCCATCAACCTCAAAAGGATTCAACTAGAAAACGAGGAAGAAATCAAAATATTGAAAAATAAAGTTTTTGATCTAACAAAAGATATGTAAGAATTGAATACATATGAAAAAAATACTAAATGCAAAGAAGTCTTGGATGAGATAGAATAAATAGTCATCAATCTAAAGACTCAACTTGAACATGCTAATAAAGTGGAAGAAGCCCTGGAGATTCAGTTAACTAAAAAGGAAGAGACATGTCACATGTTGAAATTGGAAATAGTCAATCTCAAAAAGATGGATGAAAAGACAAATAAATCTGTCAAATTCTAGAATAGCTCAGTTATCCTAGATAAGATTTGGAATAGTCAAGGATCGGTTGATGAAAAAATTGGTCTTGGATACAATAAAAAGGGAGACAGTGACAAATGGAGCACCATTTACAAACATGATAAAGGATCATCCTTCTAAAAAGGAAAAGGTGCAATTACAAAAAAATTACAAGTCATTAACTTTGTTAAGGAAGGAAGTTATAGAAGTAAAAAGGAAGAAGAAAATCAAACGACACATCTCTCAATCCAAAATAAATTCAAGAATGGAAAAACCTTCAATGGTTATTTCTTTTCTTGTCATAACTTTGGCCATAAAGCAATGGATTGCAAGAAACTAGAGAAAGGATATGCAAGAAAATATAAAAACTCAATTAGATGTTGGAGATGCAATTTTGTTCGGCACACAACAATTTTTTGTCATACAATGAGATGTTACAATCGTTATAGGTTTGGTCACAAATCCCAAAGTTGTAGGAGTTCAAAATGTCAATCCCTAAATAAGTCATTCAAGTCAGGGAGAAAACCTAATAAAATTTGGAAGAAAAAAGGAGATGACAAATCTACATAAACACAATTAGAAAGAAAAGGTCCAAAAAGAAGAATATATCATAGAAATATATGGAGAAGAAAATCTAAAGGAGAAAGAAATAAAGATGATCTTGCACTTGAAAATGAAGAAATTAATAACAAGAAAATGATGGGTGAAGGTCCTAATAAGGAATGTGAAATTGAATATGAAATAGATCAAGCTCAAGAAAGGGAAGTCCCTATAGAATAATATGACACAATCCTGATGATGTCATAATCCTTTATCCAAAGAAAGAAAAATCATTGATAGGGGGAGTTGTAGAATACAAGAAGGAGAAAATGTACAAAGGAGAAAATTGCCTTAGGGGGTGTATAACCTTAGAGGGAATAAGAAAAGATCATTTTTGTCATTTTTGTGAAAAGGGGAGAAGATAAAAAGTAGCAAATAATTTCAAAGGGTATCAATCAGCAAAGATCAATTGATATTAGAAAAGATAAATTGATAACAAAATTGGTATTAAATCAATTGATATCAATCCTCAATTGATATTCCTGTGAAATATCAAAGAAGAATAAGAAGCAGATCAAGACGATCAGTAAGATTCATACCCTTGTCCTAGATGAAAAAGGAAAGACAGTAAAAACTTGGGGGGAGTATTTTGGTTATCAAGTAAGAAAGTAATTAGATTAGGTTTAAAAGACTTGATCACTACAAATTGGTATCACTATAAGTTAGTATCAAGAAGACTACTTATTAAACACAAATATCCCAATGAATTGAGATAAGCAGTTAGTAAATTCACAGAGGGAGAAAAATAGTCATAGCCAACTCTTTTTCATTGATGTCAAAGGGGGAGAGAAGCAGTAAAACAAAGTTAAGTAGAAAACAAATTTGTTATCAGATAGAAAAGAACATCAGTGATATGGGGAGAAAAGGTATGAAATCATTTATGTTTTACATATATGTTTCCCTCAATGACAAAGAGGGGTATTGTTGGCATTATTGATTTTGTGTTGTCATTGATGGCAACATGAATCAGTCATGAACAAAGTTATACAACATGAATTAGTCATGAACAAATTTATACAATTCTCATTAGTGTCAGGATGGCCAATAAGGTATGTCCATATGTAATGAAGGGTCATTGATGGAAAGAGAATGCAACATAAAAGAAAGGATAAAGTTCAGGAGAAAACGCATATGGTAAATGTCATCAATGTAATATTTGATCACTGTCAAGGATCGATGATCTTTGTTACAGGTACATTTTCCAAAGCTCAGAAGAGATAGTTCTTTGAAGTCACGTAGGAGATCAGTTTTCAGAAATATAATTTTATAGGTGCAAACCTTTATAAAAATCAAGCAACTGGAGTCGTTCATCCATAATTCAGATATAAATCTAACTGTTGGATCACAGAGGAAACCTACGTAAAGAAAGAGAGAATCGTGGCTATACAATTAAATATTCGGGAGTGACTTAAACTGTCAGACTGTGTAGGAGGAACAATGGTCAAATTCAGAGATGACTACTTCGGATAAAATTACCCGAAGGAAAAATATTTTAGCCAAAGAGGAAGTCTCGAAGTGGACATGAGTCATTCGATCTCAGAAAAATTTCAGTAGTAATATTGATCGTCCGATCAAAATAAAGTGGAAGAATAGGATAAGCAAGGCAAAGGCATGAAGTTCCTGATTAAAATTGTCAGATAGCATCAGGAAATATCTTAGTCGTTGGATTAAATTTGAGTAGAATTGGTCAACTCCGGCGATGACCACTCCTGAGAAAAGGAGTCTAGAACAGGCAAGATTACCTAAAGGTCGAAGCCCCGAAATCATGACAAAAATTGATCTAGAGAAAAATATTATAGCCATCAGATCATATTTTTGTAGCAGCAACCAACTCTGGCACTGATCACTCCGGCGAAAAGAAGCCAAGAATAGGTAAGATTACCCGAAGGCCAAATCCCCAAGGTCATGTCAACCACTTTTCTGGATTAAAACATAAGAATCATCAGATCACAAGGAGACTGTCAACTTTAGCGCTGACCACTTTGGCGGAAAAGGGTTTAGAACATGTAACTTCACCCAAAGGCCGGAGTTCTGAAGTCATGAAGTAAGACACATGGTACACACAGTAATAGCCCACATCAGCAAGGACACATGGTGCATTCAGATGGTGACAAGTGTATGGTCTAGTTAGCACTTTAGGTATACGAAAGTCATGAATCTACATGACACGTGGCAACCACTTATCTAGTACCACGTCAATAGTTATGTTAGTAGGCTACGTCACTCCGGGAGTAAGTCCTTCAGGGATATATAGTTTTTACTACTAGAAAATACCCAAACCGTCGAAGGCTGAAGTTAATGATGGTCGTTGATCTAAGATATTCCAAGTTCTCTCAACCATAGATCAAGTATAGTGGAAGGATAGAGTAAGCATAAATCACGAAGTAATGCTAATCATTGATCTAATTCAAGAGAATTCTCGACTGTTGATCAAGTACAATGGAAGGATAGAGTAAGTGTAAATCACGAAGTAACACTAATTTTTTATCTAATTTGGGAGCATTCTCGACTATTGATCAAGTAGAGTGGAAGGATAGAGTAAGCGTAAATCATGAAGCAATGCTAATCCTTGATCTACTTTGGGAGAATTCTCAACCATTGATCAAGCATAGTGGAAGGGTAGCGTAAGTGGAGGTGTTAACCGATAGCAAGTAGTCACCATCGTTTTATGACTTATTCGTAGGTTATCACTCCAAAGAAATTGAACTACTTTAGAGTTTTAGTAACCCGGAGTCTCGAAGAACCGAAGCTCCGAAATTAGATTTGGACCATTGAAGTTTATGGACACACATCAACTCAAGATTAATAGAGTATACACACTTTGATGAAATTTAGTCTGGGAAAACTGGAAGTTTATAAAAAGAACAAACTCCTGAAGCTACGAAGTACCAAAGGAAACGATAACCATCCATCTCGCGATTGAATGCCAACCATTAGATAAGCATAAGAAAATTGTGAGAAATGAGTCTTTTAAAAGAATGATCATACTATTGATCTGAAATCGTGATCAATGATGAGGATTAAAACCGTGAATTGAATTTGCTCGATATATAACACTCTGGAAGATATCACTTCGGAGATAACAAGATTTGGTGAAAAATAAGAAAAGTTACAGAGTGTCGAAGCCCGGAGAACACGGTCCCAACATTGGACATGTGGGGGATAAAAAGAAAAAAGGGGAAGAATTATGAAGCACAAAACATAGGTCTCATGATAGAGGAATAAGGATGAAATAAGAGGCCGCACTTAAAAACATGGTTTGAAGGAAGTGCCTCTTCAGAACTCGATTTTTACAACATTTGCAATGACAGGTTTTTAGCTAGAACAAAATAAATGAAAAACAAGGGATTTGAAGTCTTTAAATCAAAATATTAATAATATTAATAATAATAATAGAAATTATTATTAATAATTCAAATGAAGAGGTGTAATGGTTCAAACAAAGAGACATAATGCTTCAAACTCGTACATATTGGGAGACTATATAAACAAAGAAGTATGGTGAACAAAAGATGTAGTTGAATTTGTTGAAGTATATACATTTATATATAATGGATTGAATGAAGGTTCATTCTATCAGGTTGGTGCATGTTTACAAGTTAAGTCTTGTATGAGGATTGGATTCCTCACATCTCAGTTAGATCTGAGATCAACAAGTTGGGACTTGTTATGAGGGTTGGATTCCTCATTTCTTAGTTGGATCCAAGAACTACAAGATGGGTCTTGTAACAGAGAGTTGGGTCTCTCATAATTGTTTGAAGATGAATATTGATCTTATGTATTCATTCAAGTGAAATAAGTAAATAAAATATTTATTCTCTTATATATTGGTTGAGAAATTGAAATAAATATATGTTGTTCAATTAATTTATGAAAAGTGGAAAATTGTCCAAAGTTTTGTGACATTGATTCACACCCCCCCCCCCCTGCACAGTGTCAAGTGTAAATTTCAAAAATTGGTATCAGAGCGGGTGCCTTCAACACATTTTAAATATTGGAAGGTAGATTCAGAAGAAATGGGTGGACAAATGTCTCTCTCCACAAATGAAGCTCTCGTATTTGATGGAACAAATTATTCTTCATGGAGGAAAAATATGAAAAGATATCTGAAGTCAAGAGGATCTAAAGTTTGGGATTTGGTAGTAAGTAAGACCTGGCACTTAACTACTTCAAAGAGAAAAACCAAAATTGCAAAGGAAGCAAGAAGAAACAATTCATTGGCCTTAAAATAAATCTAGGATGGATTGGCAGACCAAGTCAAAGAAAATATGAGACACTACAAATATACTAAAGAATTATGGATCCACCTAGAAAAGTGTTATCATAATGAAGCACAAGAAGAAAAAAATCCTATCAAAGTAAGAAACAAGACTCGGATAAAGAGGGTTCCTGTCAGAATAAGGAAAAAAACTCAGAAGAAGATAATTCTTATCCAAATAAGGAACAAGATAAAGAAAAGGATAATTCCAATCAGATTGAAGAACAAAACATAGAGAAAGAGATATCTAATCAGAATGAAATGCAGTATTTGATGCAAACCCCAGTCATCAATAGTAAAGACTACTACATTAAGGAATTGATGAATACCTCAATATTCACTAAAGAAAATCTATTATATTTTAAGAATGATGTTATAACTACATTTGAAGTGATTAGTATCGAACCAACAAATAGTCTATATATTGAAGTTACTAGGGATGTTCTTGACCAACTTGAATACATAGTTATGTGCACTTTTGAAGAGTTGGAGAAAATTCAAAAGAAAGATATGTTTCTACTACAATAGTTAGATCAATCTAACCATGAAGAGCATGAACAAAAGTTTCAACTAGAAAACAAAGAAGAAGAGATCAAAAGTTTGAAAACCGGAGTTGCTAATCTAACAGAAGAGATGGAAGAATTAAAGACACATGACAATAAAAGAAAATAAGTACTAAAAGAAACACAAGAATTGGTCAACAGTCTAAAATCTCAACTTGAGGAAACTAAAGAAAGTGAAGAAGTCTTGAAGATCCTATTAACTAGGAAAGAAAATTCTTACCACATGTTGGAATTGGAAATCATCAACTTCAAAAAGATAAATGAAAGTACTAATGTAAATTTAATGACTCAAATTATAGTTGTTAGATCAGAATTGTGTAGCAACAACCAACTCCATCGTTGATCACTCCGGCGAAAAGAATCCAAGAACAGGTAAGATTACCCGAAGGCCGAAGCCTCAAAGTCACGTCAATCATTGATATGGATTAAAACATAAGAATCTTTAGATCACAAGGAGACTGTCAAGTTCGGCGCTGACCACTTTAGAGGTAAAGGGTTTAGAACATGTAAGTTCACCTGAAAGCCAAAGTTCTGAAGTCACAAAATAAGACATGTGGTACACACAGTAATATACCACATTGGCAAGGACACATGGTGCATTCAAATGGTGACAAGTGTCAAGGTCTAGTTGGAACTTTAGGTATATGAAAGTCACAAATCTAGGTGACACATGGCAACCACTCAGCTAGTGCCATGTCAATAGTGACATCAACAAGCTACATCACTCAGGGAGTAAGTCCTTTGGGGATATCCAGTTTCCACTACCAACAAATACCCAAAGCACCCAAGGCCAAAGTTAATGATGGTCATTGATCTAAGATCTTTCGTGTTCTCCTGACCATTGATCAAGTACAGTAGAAGGATAGAGTAATCATAAATCATGAAGTAACGTTAATTGTTGAGCTAATTCAGGAGCATTCTCGACCGTTGATCAAGTACAGTGGAAGGATAGAGTAAGCATAAATCATAAAGTAACGCTAATTGTTGATCTAATTCAGGATCATTCTCAAATGTTGATCAAGTACATTGGAAGGATAGAGTAAGCGTAAATCACGAAGTAAGTCTAACTATTGATCTACTTCGAGAGCATTCTCAAATGTTGATCAAGCATAGTGGAAGGATAGCATAAGCCTAGGTGTTTACTGACAGAAAGCGGTCATGACTTCTTTATGACTTATTCAATAGGTTATCACTCCAGAAGAATTGAACTACTTCATAGTTCTAGTAACCCCGAGTCACGGAGTACCGAAGCTCTAAAATAAGATCTGGATCATTGAAGTTTATGGACACACATCAACTCAAGATTAATAGAGTATACACACATCGAGGAAATTTAGTCCAGGAGAATTGGAAGTTTATAAAAACAACAAACTCTCGAAGCCGTGAAGTACCAGAGGAAATGACAACCATCCATCCCATGATTGAATCCCAACCATTAGATAAGGATAAGAAAATTGTGATAAATGAGTCTTTTAAAAGAATGATCAGACCATTGATCTGAAATCCTGATCAACGATGAAGATTAAAACCATGAATTGAATTTGCTCGAGACATAACACTCCAGAATATATCACTTAAAAGATAACAAGATTTGGTGAAGAGAAGAAAAGTTACAGAGTGCCGAAGCTCGGAGAACACGGTCCCAACATTGGACATATGGGGGCTAAAAATAAAAAAAGGGGAAGAATTTTGAAGCATGAAACATTGGTCTCATGATAGAGGAATAAGGGTGAAAGATGAGGCAACACTTAAAAACATGGTTTGAAGGAAGCACCTCCGCAGAACCCAATTTCTACAACATTTGCAGTGAAAGATTTTTAGCCAGAACATAATAAATGAAAAACAAGGGATTTGAAGTCTTTAAATCAAACTATTAATAATAATAATAATAATAGAAATTATTATTATTAATTCAAATGAAGATTTGTATGAAGAGGTGTAATGGTTCAAACAAAGGGACATAATGCTTCAAACTCATACCTATTTGGAGACTATATAAACAAAGAAGTGTGGTGAACAAAAGATGTAGTTGAATTTGTTGAAGTATATATATTTATATATAATGGATTGAATAAAGGTTCATTCTATGAGGTTGGTGCATGTTTATAATTTGGGTCTTGTATGAGGATTGGATTCCTCACATCTTAGTTGGATCTGAGATCAACAAGATGGGACTTGTTATGAGGTTTGGATTCCTCATTTCTCAGTTGGATTTGAGAACTACAAGTTGGGTCTTGTAATAGAGAGTTGAGTCTCTCATAATTGTTTGAAGATGAAGATTGATCTTATGTATTCATTCAAGTTAAATAAAAAAATAAAATATTTATTCTTTTATATATTGGTTGAGAAATTGAAATAAATATATGTTGTTCAATTAATTTATGAAAATAGGAAAATTTTCCAAAGTTTTGGACACTAATTCACCCCCTCCCCCCCTCTCAATGTCAAGTGTACATTTCAACAATAATCCCATGTAGTTCATCCATTGTGAGTTTGTCAATATTCTCTCGATCTTCCAAGGTATATACTTTGGGATCATATATCATTGGGAGTGATCTTATTACCTTTTGGACTACTATTTTGTCTTCCAATTCTTCTCCTAGTCCTATGATTGCATTGACAATTTCATATACTCTTAGAAGATACTCAACAATGTTTTCTTCTTCTTTCATCCTCAGGATTTCAAATTGTCCTCTGTACATTTGTATCTTTGATTTCTTGACTTTGGAATCTCCTTCATAGATGATTTGTAGTTTGTTCCAAATCTCTTTTGTTGATTTATAATGCATGACTTTAATAAATACCTTATTTTCTAATCCACCCAAAATTGCATTTATGGCTATTGAATTATCATTGTAGAGTTTCTTTGAAATTGTGTCTAAAGGAGGATTTTCTGGTACATCATAACCCTTTATCACAGATATCCAGAAATCACATCCCAGTTCCATTAGGTAACTTCTCATTCTTATACTCCATAATGCATAGTCATCTCCTTTGAATAGTGGATCTATGTTTGAGGATATCCCTTCTTGTTGATCCATTGTGGTTTCCTAGAATCTTCCTTCCATTGATTAGACTGTGATGAATGAACCATATTTTATACCAATTTTTGGAATATTTTTTAATACTTAGAGGGGGGGGTGAATCAATATTATCATTTTTCAACAATCTAAAACCACTTAATTATTAATTTTATCAAATCAACACAAATGATCAACAAAAAATTACAATATTCAAAATTTTGATGTGGAAAACCAACTTGGGAATAATAAAAACTATAATTTTTATTTTCAATAAAGATTACATTTAATTTATGAGCTCCAACTCAAAGGGAAACACCTATTCCATGTTTTACTAGAACCAACTAGAAGGAGGCTACGACCCCCGAGATTTTACCAGCACCTATTAGAAGGAAGCATTGACTCCCTATTTTCTTCAGCTACAACTGAAAATATGTTGCAACACCTCAATTTACCTAATTCAACTGGAAGGAGGCTACAACCTACTTTGCAGGCTCCAACATGCCCTAGCACCACTCAACCTCCCTTTTATGATAAGTACCTTAACCTTCAAATATTAATAATCTTTTTTGGATTATGTTGCATATCTTCATTTACTTTCTTGGCCTCTTACTTTGTTATTCATCTTTAGATTTCATACTTAGAGACACACCTTCTTTCAACAAGAATTTCCATTTATATAGTCTTCCAATGGTCATGTACCACTGAAAAGTTGCACCTATTCAATATAGGAATGTATCTCTTCATTATAAGTATGTGTATTTTCAATATAATAAGCCATTGTGACTTTTCAATAATATTTATATGAAAAGTCATATTCTTTTTGAAAAGTAACGACCTTTTTAAACAATAATTGATTTTCTCCCTTTTTAATTTTTAATTCACTTTTTACCTTACCATGGGTAAATACCACCATGGTTTGAAAATAACATGTGCACATACCATGTGCATTTTCACTTTTACCCTTTTTCTTTTACCTTTTTCTTTAATCCAATTTCACTTTTACCTTTTTCTCTAATCTGATTTCACTTTTACCTTTTTCTTTATTTCACTTTCATATTTACTCTTGTTTTACGTAAACTCCACTTCCAACTAACTTTTCAACTTTTGTTATTTATTAAAGTCATATTTATATTTAATCCACTTTCATTTCCACTTTTGCATAAACTTCGTTTCCACTTAGTGTTTCCACTTTTATATTTATTAAAGTGATACAAAAGTCACATTTTTTTTAATCACTTACTAACCTTTGAAATCAAAGAAAATTTATTCAAGAATTGACTGCCTGATTCTATCTAACCATTGGTGGCTGCTATAAATTGATTGGGTTTGAAGAGTCATCCAACTTCGTCCTGGAAAGAATGATGACCAAAACTTTCTATGAAATATCGACTACCATGTTGATCTGATAGAATCAAAGGTTCTCGGTGTTGGATCAAAAAAGTTCCCTTCGAATATACTCTGAAATGATAGTGCACGAGAAAGTATTCAAGAGGGTGACTTGTGAGTATTCATTTTTTTCATCACAGTCCTATCTCAACAGAATATACAGTCACCAGGATAACTTGACTTGACCAGTGTAGTAATTGAAATTGTCTCATTTTTTCAAAGCACTCAACCATGGGATCCCATGTATTCTAGTAGTCCACTAAGTTCCTGTAACTCAGTATTCATGTAGCTTTCATTGCAATTCCATGTCATACTTCACTATGGTACTTTTTGTCTTCATGTTGACATCAATGCCAATAGGATATTTCCATCAAAGGGGTAGGAGGTGAGAAGAGGTAGATCATTTATAGGGCCTTACAACACATGCCTTCTACTCAAATCCACATAGTGGCATATACATCCACAATAATAGGCCAATGATACTCTCAAGATGTCATGTGTGGTTTTTCAAGGCATCCTTCTTAGCCCTAGATGGATAGAAGCTTCCTATAGGTCATAACATTCATGTTTCCTCCCCTAACCATATGATGATCCGAAATTGATCTAGATTGAAGAGTGGATAAGACTCACTACCTGCAAAACAAATTTATAATAAGAATGCATGATGTAATCCACATAAAATAATGATAGTTTACATGGAATAAGCCAAATATTGATATAGATAAAAAGTTAAAGAAGACAATTAATATGAAAAGGAGAGAAGGCTAAAGAACATGATGTGAAGAGCCATGGCTATTGGCCTTCCCTTCTCCCCTAGCTCTACCTATTTCTTCACTCTCTCTCATACTGAAAGGGATTTTTTGGGTCAAGGAGAGCATGGTGAAGAAAAAACATATATACTTGCAGAATAAAAATATACTGAGCACCATTCGACTGGTTTTCCCAATTGTGTTCCAAGGTAAAAATCTTGTCTCAATAAGTTAGTTTACTACTGTGTTGTGGTTAAATTTGCCAGTGTCTTGTATGGTAGCTTGTTGGTTATTTTTAATGTATACTTTGTATATTATTTGAATGTATGTGGAGTTAATCACTATATCAATTTTTATTACTATATGAGAGTTATTTTGACAAAGAATATTGGTTTAACGACTTAGTCATATAAACAACTAGTTGATCTCCACCATTGAGTGAGTTGGGTGACGATAAATTCATGGCCATCCTTCCTGAGTTGTTAAAAAACTTTCCAAACCTAATTTTATCTCTCCTAGGATTCCCTCTCTCTCTTTTTGGTGAATTTACATTGCCTGGGAGTTTCTTAATGTGCTTGGGAATTTTGTAGATGTGCTGGAAAAAGTTTGTATTGTATGGGTTAATCCTCCATTATCTTGGGTGTCCAATTGTTTGCTAAGAAACTTTCTCCCTACTTTGGGTTGATGCCTCACCACTTGGGTACTTGAGCTTCCCCATGGGGTTCTGAGAAATATTACCCTATATATAGGCTAAGATCCCCTTTGGACCAAGACGCCTATATTTGGTCCAAAGACAGAAGAGAAAAAGTGGTTACTACTTTCCCTATAGATCTAACTGAATCAATCAAGCAAGAGAGAGAAGACAAATGTATTGCACCTTGTTGTGATGTTCATCCTAATTTTTTCCAATCCCCGGGATTGATCTCCAAGCTCCCTAGCGTAAATTGAGATCTGCAATGGAAATCAAAGGAAAACAACTATCTCCTACTCTAGATGAATAGACAAAGAAAATCTATGAGAAGCAATTGCCCGAAGCGCAATTAAAAGAATCAAGGCCCTCACCATGGAATGTAAACAACTAAGTGATCACAGTGCCCAGACTTATGAGCAACTTACTGAGAATCCAGAACTGAAGGCACTGGAGTCACAACTCCAAGAGGTGAAGCAACAAGCAAAAACAATACAGGCGCAGTTGAAGCCCCTGTCAGCTATTGAAGGGATGAAGCGTTCCCAAGAGCAGTGCACTTCTCAACAATAGGTACACACCATTTAGAGAAAAGTCATGGAAGTGACTCAAAGGCTCCAACCTATACAAGATGAGGCTTTCCAACTGTTCGCAAAGATCGAAGGTCGAGGAGTAGAATGGGAGCAAGTCATCATTGTAGCTGAACAATGCTTAGAGAGACCTGTCAACGAAGAAGTCATCCATGAGTTCATTGAACAGGAGGTCATAGCACAACAACAGGTCGAAGAAGCCCGAGCCAAGCTCGAGGCTTTTGGGGCAGAGCTACCCAGGTCATAGTGATTCGAGACGAGTCACAGGTGAGTCTTAGGGGCCTATTGGCCCTTGACCGAGTTTTGAGGATCCTTGGTCATGTTTGACCTATTTTTGGGACTTCGACAGGCTATCGAAGGCAAAGCACAAGGAGAAGCGGACATCGCGGGATCTCGACCCCCTTTTTTAGGGATTTTTAGGTTTTGGACTTATGTAATGGGTATGGGAATGTCATCCCATGGGTTTTACCCATGCTTAGGCCCCTTTTGTAATGTATAAATAGAAATCTAGGTGATGTAGGAAGTAGTTCGATCTATGTGATCGAAGAGTTGTAAGTTGTGCTAAGTGCAAGTAATGATTGTAAATGCTTCATGTATACTATGTGAGACTTACAGAGCTAAGTGTAAGTAATTGTAAGAGACTGTGAAGAGGCTTTGTGTTGTAATCCAGGGAAGGAGGATCTAGTGAGGTGCACAGATCTCCGGTCCTATGCAGAGTAGGATTTTGTCGCTCTGTGCATGTATAATATTGAGAGAATCTAATAAAGAATAAAAAGAGTTGGTGGACATAGCCCCAGGGTGGGGGTGAACCACGTATATCCTGTGTTGTGAATGCTTTGTGATTTATGGTTGCTATCTTGTTTATATGATTAAATTCTTAGTGCACTGCTAGATGATAGATGAATCTAATATGGTAGCTTAGTGTTGAATAATGTTAATTAATGCTAGATTTGATCTATGTCAGTATGCTTAGTGCTTGAATCTATTGAATCTATGGGAATGTTGCACTGATTTATTATTAGGGTTTAATTGCACTGTATAATAAGACTAGATATTGATGAACTATAATTTATAAGTGCTTTGTTAAGGTGTTACAGTCACAGAAATGTGTCCCAGCTAAGGTTGCATACATCTGAGTCTTGTAACCACCCCTGCCTCTACCTTGGGCGAGACTTCATCTGCTTCGTAGGTGTTGCCAAAAGGGTCGATAGTTAGGTTTTTGTTGGTGCCTTTTTGTAGTGTTGAACCCTAGGTCTGCCGCTGTGCCAACACTCTTAAGTAGGTAGAATGGCATATTTAAACCAAAACCTAAAAACACCATCAACAAACGGACATGATACACGAAAACTAGTATGTATCTACCCACACAGGTGACAAACTGCTTAAGTATCAACAGTAAACCATGCCATCATGGTTTAAATAAAACAATTGGTGTACCTTGTACACTATAACGCGATCTCTTGGAAGCCATTAGTAGGTGCCATGGGATGCCTTCAAACTTGAGGTTTTTAAACCAGTGTGCTCCTTCTTGGGGAAATCCAATGGCCTCTGGAATTGAACCCTCAATCACTATATCCTATATTAGCCTTAGAGCCATCAAAAGTTTGGGAAAAATCTTGAGAAACTTTGAGATTAAAACTGTTGGCCCTTGACCAAGTTTTGTGGAAACGCTAGTCATGTTTGACCTATTTTGGGACTTCGACGGGATGGTCGAAGGCGGAGCGCTAGGAAAAGCGGAGATCGCGGAATCTCGCCACCTTTTGTGGACTTCTCGGGTTTTGGGTTTATGTAATGGGTATGGGTTGTCAACCCATGGGTTTACCCATGCTTAGGCCCATTTTGTAAAGTATAAATGGAAAGCTAGGTGATGTAAGAAGGAGTGAATTGTAAGCCAATGTGCTAAGTGTGAATAGTTGTGAACGCTTTGTGCCTACTGTGTGTTGAGAACCTGAAGATCTAAGTGCAAGTAACTGTAAAGAGTCTTTGTGTTGTGACCTAGCTTAGGTAAGGAGGATCTCATGAGGTATGCGTAGATCTCCTATCCTATGTGGAATGGGTTTTGAGGCTCTGTGCATGTAAGATGATTGACAAAAGATAATAGATAAGAGGAAGAGTTGGTGGATGTAGCCCCATGTTGGGGGTGAACCATGTATATCCTGTGTCATGGTTGTTATGTGTGATTAATGTGATTTATGATTTGTTCTTACCTTCTTGAATGTTTAGATGCATCTGATATAAAATCTTAGTGCTTAGTCATGTGAATGAATGTGAGATCTGATCTATCTATATATGCTAAGTTCTTGAATGTGTTAGATCTCAATGAATATTGCACTGCTCTGTAATTAGGGTTTATCTGCATTGTAAATAAGGGTCAAATACTAGTGAATGATAACTACTAAAGTTCTTTTTTAGGTTGTAATCATATATCTGTGTCCCAGCTAGGTTGTAGACACTTGAGTCCTACAACCCCCCCTACCTCTACCTCGGGTGAGAATGCATCTGCTTCGTAGGTGTTGCCTAAAGGGCCAGTAGATAGGGTTTTGTTGGTGCATTGTTGTAGCCTTGAACCCTGGGTCTGCCCTGTGCCAACAAATGGTTACGTTACAGGGACTTGAAACTGTGATTGCTGGGAACTGAAGAAAACATAAAGCTCTATGTGTAGATCTGTTTCCCTAGTGCGCAGTATCCTACTTGGCTTGCGAAGCTCTGTGCTAAGAAAGGAATCGGATCTGAAGAAAAGTGGTAATATCTTAAAGATTTTTTATTTGATAAAGGTAAGATAAGTGGAATTTTTTTCTTCAAAAGAATGGATCTAGGTATATTTGATAGATTTTGTCCTAGTCTAAAAACTAGGGCACAACTAGGAGAAAGAAGATATGAAATGAATAGATCTGATAGAAATAATGAAAGATATGTTATTCCTATGCATAGAAAGGATTTTTGGACTAACAAATGGATGCAGTATCCCATAAAGAATTTTTTGCAGGTTCCTCATTGTGATCCCAGTGCGCAGTACAGGAAATGTTGGGGATCATTCAAGAGAAAAAGAGGGCTAACTCTTTGTTACATTTGTAGAAGACTAGAACATCTTGCTAAGGAATGCCCTAGTAGAAACCCTACTTTTCTTTGTTGCAAAGCCATAGAACATGAATTTTTGGATTTCCTTAGAATGATTTCTAAAGTTGAGAAGATGAATATGAGACAAGAAAACCTCGAGGAAGGACAGGAAACTAAAGATATGACAAAACCCCAGAAAGAATCAGAGAGTGTATTATTACGAATGGAAGCAACCCTAAATGATCACAGAGACATTAACTTATCAGAGATTCTAAAAGAGAAAGAGTGTATAGAAACAAGAAAAAGAGACGTCGACATAGATTGTGTATTGGATGCAACAACACAAGTGAATATCATGACAGAAAAAACTTGGGAAATTTTGGTAAAGCCAACTATGTTTCCTTCAGTGGGAGGAATAGAATTGTTTAAAGGAAAATTGATAACCCTATGTGGAAGGCTTACCCTGATACCTATGAGTACTCATGGCTAAGAGAATAATGTGCTTAATAGAAGAGAAAGAGGACAATTCGAAGCTACTAAGAACTAGAGACCTGGCTGTCGAAGTTGAAGGAATGCAAGAAGGCTTAAGCAACCTATCCATGCAAGAAATTAGAGCACCTACTCCAGAAGAAGAAGTATTACTCTCAAACCCTATGAAAGAATCTCATCAACACAAAGTTACTATGTTGAGTACAGATAAGAACAAGAATGGAAAGAGGAATATAGAGATGCAGATCACAGGAAAGAAGGCTAGAAATCTCAGCAAGAAGAAAGCAAAGCTAGAGAAATTGCAAGAGGTACTAGAAAGGACTTCGCAGAAAGAAGGTTTGCAGAACTTGAACTTCACTGGGATATCAGAACAATACAGATTGGCACTTCACCATGGTGGAGAAATATGACCATTGGAGGCATCTCGACCATTATATCAATGCTCCAAAACATCTAGAAACGTAGTTATGGCTGGGAAGCTCGCCATTGGACCATTGGGACTGTGCCCGAACGGATGGAATTGCATTGATGAAGGCTCTCTTACTCATTGGAAGGATCCATTATGATGTTGTCTATTTATCCCGTCGAATGCTGCACCGAGAACACTTTTGCGAATTGTATCTAAGCCCACAGAGAATTCATTATTATCACATTGTGCCTATTGAGACGTCACCACCTAGTATATTACCTTGAGTATTCGATCACCAACTTGAGATACCTGATCTAGAGCATGCATGTTGGACGACCTCAGCACAGTAGAAAAGTCTGTTGAAGAAATTATAATCGACCTCATGGCTAAGAAGGTGATGTCCATAGGAATTCAGGCTTCATCGATGTGAGGAGTGCAAGCATCCCCATCGCCTGCTCTTGGATATGGACCATCCTGGGCTGCAAATGAGAAATGAACCAAGAATCATGATGACATGGTGAATTCGAAGCTCATCCCATCAGTCCTACCTGACTACATCCCGCCTATGGCTAGCGTGGTGAGTCATGATAGTGTCCCAAGGGACTTCGAATACATGTTGATTACTACGTACCTCCCGAAGGGGATACGTGTAGTAAAACCATAGTTGGATAAGATTCTTACATTGAAGATCAATGACTATAACCTAGTAGATCACAAGAAATATGGTATGCTCACACCACATAAGTATTTAACCAATACAAAGGGGAAGAAGTCAAATATAATCCCCCAGCCGTGGACCATGCACCTCGCGATGTCCACGATCCTCAACGTGATGAAGATACCCCACTTTGGAAGGCACTAGGAGGTTAACGCATGCGTTAAGATGCTACTGTCATGCTTCTATGGTGGTTATCTATGGCTAGACAGAAGCATCACCGTTGATATGACGTTGATCCATAGGATCACCGGATTAAGCATGCAAGGCCCAGACCCACAAGAATTTTACCCAGGGAAGGCTACAGACCAGGCCTTGGCACAGACAATCAAAGACACCTATGGCGATGTGGAAAAGGGGAAGCATGGATACAAGGTAGCCTCCATCCAAAATGACACAGTGCACCTAGCCTGCTAGGTGATCGCAAGTAAGCTAGTAAGGAATAAAAGACCCATGCAGGTCATAGGTTTCGTTGTTGATCTCGTAGGAAAATGCATGGAAGGGCTACAAATGAACTAGGCGAGCTACCTTGTCAATCAATTAGAGAAAGGATTTCGCAAAGCTAAGGATCAAGGCTACGAGTTCCACTTCAGTTGGTTGTTGATCCTCATCGCATTCATTGCTTGGGAGATGTCAGACGATGTGACCTTCCTTGAGATTGAGCCATCTAAACCACTAGTTGCAAATTTCACTACGCTCTAATATTTGAGCGACATGGAGAAAAAATGGCATTCAAACACGGTATTTCACACCTATTAACTACAGCTAAAGAGGGATATTGAGTCTTTCCCTCGCATGAAGCCGAATACCCTACACAGGTTTAGGCCCTATGTGAAGTTCTGTGCATATAGAAATTTTATTTATATCACTAAACGTGGAGACGAACACAAATAAGAGTTGCAGAGTTACTATAAGATAATAGAGGAGGACATGGAAGAAATAATTAAGGAATGGCCTGTGGATTTCCTTATCCCAGTCGACCAGGCAGAACTGTCTGACCCTGACCTCATTGGAATTCTTGTGGTCACTTGTGAATATTATGATGCACCTGGTAGCAATAGAAGGAAGAAGACATAATAGGTATAGGAGATGAACAATGCATCCAAAGAGACTGCTTCAGATTCACCTGGAGGGGGGTGGGGTGATGAAGTAGACAAGGAAGAGAACAACGATGAAGAAGACAAGTAGAAGCAAGGTGAAGTAACACTACTTTAGGATCCCATTGATGAGGTTGTGACATCCAAGAAAATAAAGGGTTCCCCCATGAAACCTACATCACAGAAGAAGTCCAAAGCTAGTAAACCTTCGTTCCACAGTGTGCTCACAATGGATGACATTGATCTTATCATCACCGTTGTATCAGACACTTCAGAGGATATTTTATAGTGCAATGAAGAAAAACAAGAATCCATGTATGATAGGATTGAAGGAGAATTGAAAGGGGTACAATAGGCCCTTTACTCCAGCCACATAGTGTCTACTGCGCCACAATATTATAAAGAAATTGAGTTGGGAAATGAGCATGCCCAGCTACGCAGAATAGCAGATGTGACCGAAGCTCGACTTCGACGTGTCTAAGAAGAAAAAGAATAGGCCATAGAGGCCCTGAAGCAAGCAAAGGAGGAATCCACAATGAAACGATAGGTTGCACAGTAGGAAAAAGATGACCTCCAAGAGAAGTTCATAGAGGACAAAGCACAAATCTAGTAGGAGAAAGAACAGTTGCTCGCGGAGCATATGGAATTTAAATAAGTAGTCACCAGAGCACTTTTCTCTTTGACAATCTTAGAATAGAAGGAAGAAGACCTAGTGGAAAGTCAAGTGATGTAGCTTGCTAAAGCTATTCAGCAGCTTCAACAGAGAGTAGCAGAACTAGAGCTACAAGTAGTGCCAAACACTCCACAAGAAGTGTGATATCAAAGAGAGGAAACTACCAGGAGTGCAATCGAGAGAATCAAGGCATTAGACTTGGAATGAAAATAACTCAGCAGTCAAAGTGCGTAGACTTACGAGCGCCTCATAGAGGTCCCTGAACTAAGGACACTAGAGTCACAGCTCTAGGAATCGAAGCAGCAAAAAGCAACAATGCAAGTGCAGTTGAAGCTACTATCAGCAATCGATAGGATGAAAAGATCCCAGGAACAATGCATTGTTCAACAAAAAATACATGCAATCCAAAGTAAAGTACTGGAAGTGACCCAGAGACTCCAGCCAGTGTAGGAAAAAGCATGCATATGCTTCAAGGAGATTGAAGGATGAGGCATAAAAATGGAACAAGTGGTCACTTCGGTGGAACAATGCTTGGAAGGACCAGTGAATGAGAAATTTATTCAGGAGTTTGTTGAGCAGGAGGCTCTGGTGAAGCAACAGGTCAAAGAAGCTCGAGACAAGCTTGAGGCATTTGAGGTAGAGCTACCCAGATCAGAGTGACTCAGGATGAGTCACAGGTGAGTGTTGGGGGCCTGTTGGCCCCTGACCAAGTTTTTTGTAAATGCTAGTCATGTTTGACCAATTTTGGAAGTTCGACGGGTTGGTCGAAGGCGAAGCAGAGATCGTGGGATCTCGCCACCTTTTGTGGACTTTTTGGGTTTTGGGTTTATGTAACAGGTATGGGATGTCAGCCCATGGTTTTACCCATGCTTAGGCTCATTTTGTAAAGTATAAATAGAAAGCTAGGCGATGTAAGAAGGATTCAGTTGTAAGTTAGTGTGCTAAGTGAGAATAGTTGTGAACACTTTGTGTCTATTGTGTGTTAAGAACCTGAAGAGATAAGTGCAAGTAACTATAAAGAAGATTTGTGTTGTGACCTAGCTCGGGGAAAGAGGATCTGGCGAGGTGTGTGCAAATATCCTGTCTTATGTGTAGTGGGTTTTGAGGCTCTGTGCATGTAAGATGATTGACATAAGATAATAGAGAAGAAGAAGAGTTGGTGCATGTAGCCCCAGGCTAGGGGCGAACCAAGTATATCCTCTATCATGGTTGCTATGTGTGATTAATGTGATTTATGCTTTGTGCTTACCTTCTTGAATGTTTAGATGCATATGATATAAAAGCTTAGTTCTTAGTCATGTGAATGAATGTGAGATCTGATCTATCTCTATATGTTAAGTGCTTGAATGTGTTAGATCTCAATGAATACTGAGTTTCTCTATAATTAGGGTTTATCTATGTTGTAATTAAGGGTCAAATATTGATTAATGATAACTTCTAAATTGCTTTTCTAGAGTGTTGTAATCACATATCTGTGTCCCCAGCTAGGTTGTAGACACTTGAGTCCTACAACCCCCCCTGCCTCTACCTCGGGTGAGACTTCATCTGCTTTGCAGGTGTTGCCGAAAGGTTCAATAGATAGGGTTTTGTTGGTGAGTTGTTGTAGTGTTGAACCCTGGGTCTGCCCTATGCCAACAAATGGTTTCGTTGCTGGGACTTCAAACTGTGATTGTTGGGAATTGAAGAAAAGAAAAAGCTTTGTGCGTAGATCTGTTTCCCTAGTGTGCAGTATCCTACTTGGATTGCGAAGCTCTGTGCTAAGAAAGGAATCAGATCTGAACAAAAGAGGTAAGATATTAAATCTTTGTGCTCTAATAAAGGTGAGATAAGTGGAAAAGTTTGCTTCAAAAGAATGGATCTAGGTATATTTGATAGATTTTGTCCTAGTCTAAAAACTAGGGAACAACTAGAAGAAAGAATATATGAAATGAATAGATCTAATAGAAATAATGAAAGATATGTTAGTCCTATGCGTAGAAAGGATTTTTGGACTAACAAATGGATGCAGGATCCTAGAAAGAATTTTTTACAGGTTCCTCACTGTGATCCCAGTGCACGGTACAGGAAATGTTAGGGATCGTTCAAGAGAAAGAGAGGGCTAACTCTTTGTTACAGTTGTAGAAGACCAAGACATCTTGCTAAGGAATTCCCTGGTAGAAACCCTACTTGTCTTTGTTTCAAATTCATGGGTCATGAAGTTTTGGATTTCCCTAGAATGATTGCTAAAGTTGAGAAGATGAATATGAGACAAGAAAACCATGAGGAAGGCCAAGAAACTAAAGATATGATAGAACCCCAGAAAGAATCAGAGAGTATATTATTACAGATGGAAGCAACCCTGAATGATCACAAAGACATTAACTTATCAAATATCCTAAAAGAGAAAGAGTGTATAGAAACAAGAATAGGAGACTTTGACATAGATTGTGTATTGGATGCAACAACACAAGTGAATATCATGACATAAAAAACTTGGGAAATTTTGGGAAAGCCAACTATGATTCCTTCACTAGGAGGAATAGGATTGTTTAAAGGAAAATTGATAACCCTATGTGGAAGGCTTACCCAGATACCTATGAGTACTCATGGATCTTTGATAGAGGAAGAATTCGAGGTCATTAAGTTTGTTGAGAACAATGCACCATTTTGTCTTTTGCTAGGAAAAACTTGGATTGAGAAAGATCAAGTCAGAAGGAAAAAAGAAGAGGAAGCTATGGAACAGAAAAATCAAGAACTAAGGGACTTCATGGCTAAGATAATAGCATGCTTAATAGAAGAGAAGGAGGACAAGTCGAAGCTACTAAGAATCAGAGACCTGGTTGTCAAAGTTGAAAGAATGCAAGAAGGATTAAGAAACCTATCCATGCAAGAAAGTAGAGCACCTACTCCAGAAGAAGAAGTATTACTCTCAAACCCTATGAAATAATATCATTAGTACGAAGTTACTATGTTGAGTACAGATAAGAACAAGAATGGAAAGAAGAATACAGAGACACAGATCATAGGAAAGAAGGCTAGAAATCTCAGCAAGAACAAATAAAATCTAGAAAACTTGCAAGAGGTACTAGAAAGGACTTCACAAAAAGAAGGTTTGCAGAACTTGAACTTCACCGGGATATCAAAATAGCATAGATAGACACTTCACCATGGTGAAGAAATATGAGCATTGGAGGCATCCTTACCGTTAGACTGATGCTCCAGAATGACTAGAAATGCAGTTATGGCTAGGAAGCTCTCCATTGGACCATTGGGACAACGCCCTAACAGATGGAATCGCATTAATGAAGGATCTTTTATTGGTTGGAAGGATCCATTACGATGTTGTCTATTTATCCTCTTGAATGTTGCACCGAGAACACTTTTGCAAACTATATCTGAGCCCACAGAGAATTCATTATTATCGCACTGTGCCTATTGAGACCTCGCCACCTAGTCTATTACCTTGAGTATTCGATCATCGACCTAAAATACTTTATCTATAGCATGCATGTCAGATGACCTAAATGCAGTAGAAAATTTTGTCGAAGAAATTCTAATCGACCTCATGGATGAGAAGGTGATGTCCATAGGAATTCAGGCTTCATCAACGTGAGGAGTGCAAGCATCCCCTTCGACTGCTCGTGGATCTGGACAATCTCGAGCTATGAACGAGAAATGATCCAAGCATCGTGATGACTTGGTGAATTCGAAGCTCATCCCATCAATCATGCCTGACTACATCCCACTTCTGGATGGTGTGGTGAGTTGTGACAGTGTCCCAAGGGACTTCAACTATAGGTTGATTACTGCGTACCTCCTGAAGGGGATACATGTTGTAAAACCACAACTGGATAAGATTCTAATGTTGAATATCAATGACTATAACCTAGGAGATCGCAATAACTATGGTATTCCCACACCGCATAACTATTTAACCAAGACAAAGGGGAAGAAGTCGAAGATAACCCCCCTGCCATAGACTATGGACCTCGTGAGGTCCACAATCCTCAACATGATGAAGATACCCCACTTTTGAAGGAACCATGAGTTTAACGCATGCGTTAAGATCCTGTTGTCATGATTCCATGGTGGTTATCTATGGCTATATAGACACATCACCGTCATTCCAGTGCTGATCCATAGGATCACCAGATTAAGCATGCAAGGCCCAGACCCGCAAGACTTTTACCCAAGGAAGGTTGCAGACCGCGCCTTGGCAAAAAAAATAAAAGACACCTATGGCAATGTGGAAAAGGGGAAGCAAGGCTATAAGGTAGCATCCATCCAGAATGGTGCAGTGCTCCTAGGATTCCAGTTGATCGTAGGTAAGCTAGTAAGGAAGAATAGAACTAACAGGTCACAGGTTTCGTTGTTGATCTCGCAAAAAAGTGCGTGGAAGGGCTACAAATGAACTGGGTGAGATACCTCATCAACCAGTTAGATTAGGACTACTGTGAAGCTCAGGATCAGGCCTATGAGTTCCACTTCAGTTGGTTGGTGATCCTCATCACGTTCATTGCTTGGGAAATGTCGGAAGGTGCGACCTTCCCTGAGATTAAGCCATCTGAACCACTAGCTGCAAAGTTCACTATGCTTTGGTATTCGAGCGACATGGCAAAACAATGGCAGTCAAACATGGTATTTCACACCTATTACCTTTCAGCTAAATAGGGATATTGAGTCTTTCCCTCACATGATGTTGAATACCCTACACAGGTTCAGGACCTATGCAAAGTTTCACCCAGATAGACATTTTATTTCACTGCGTGTGGAGACGAACACAAAGAAGAGCTGCAGAGTTACTATAAGCTCACAAAGGAGGACATTGAAGAAATAACTAAGGAATGTCCTACAAAGTTCCTTATCCCAGTCAACCAGGAAGAACTATCTGACCCCAACCTCATTAGAATTCTTGTGGTCACTCGCGAAGAGTATGATGCACCCTGCAGTAGAAGAAGGAAGAAGACGGAAGAGGTACAGGAGATGAACAACGCATCCAAAGAGACTTCTTCAGATTCACCTAGAGGGGGAGGGGGTGACCAAGTAGACAAGGAAGAGAAAAATGATGAAGAAGATAGGAAGAAGCAAGGCAAAGTAACACCACCTTGGGATCCCATTGATGAGGCTGAGACATCCAAGAAAAGAAAGGGTTCCCCAATGAAACCTACATTGCGGAAGAAGTCCAAAGCTAGTAAACCTCCATTCCACATTGTGATCACAATGGATGACATTGATCTTATCATCACAACTATATTAGACACTTCAGAGGATATTTTATAGTGCAACGAAGAAAAAAAAAAAACCATGTATGATAGGATTGAAGCAGAACTGAAAAGGGTACAATAGGCCCTTTACTCCAGCCACACAATGTCTAATGTGCCACCATCTTCTAAAGAAATTGAGTTGGGAGATGAGCCCCTCTAGCTACGTAGAATAGAATATGCAACTGAACCTTGACTTCGGCATGTCTAAGAAGAAAAAGAACAGGCCATAGAGGCCCTGAAGAAAGAAAAGGAGGAAGCCACAGAGCAACGAAAGGTTGCATAGCAGGAGAAAGACGACCTCCAAGAGAAGTTTACAGAGGATAGAGCACAAATCCAGCAAGAGAAAGAACAGTTTCTCGTGGAGAAGATGGAAGTTAAAGAAGCATTCACTAGAGAACTTCGCTCTATGAAAGGCTTACAACAGAAGGAAGAAGAACCTTTGGAAAGTCAAATGATGAAGCTTGCTGAAGATATTCAACAGCTTCAACAAAGAGTAGCAGAAATAGAGCTACAAGTAGTGCCAAACACTCTGCAGGAAGTGCAAGATCAAAGAGAGGAAACTGCCAGGAGCACAATCGAGAGAATCAAGGCATTAGCCTTGGAAAGCAAACAACTTAGCAGTCGAAGTGCGCAGACTTATGAGCACCTCACAGAGGACCCTGAACTAAGGACACTAGAGTCACAGCTCCAGGAAGCGAAGCATCAAGAAACAACAATGAAAGCACAGTTGAAGCTACTATCAGCAGTCAAGAGGATGAAAAGATCCCAGGAACAATGCACTATTCAATAGAAAATCAATTCAATCCAAAGTAAAGTCCTGGAAGTGACCTAGAGACTCCAGCCAGTGCAGGACGAAGCTTGCATACTTTTCGAGGAGATTGAAGGACGAGGCGCAAAACTGGAACAAGTGGTCACTTCGGTGGAACAACGCTTTGTAGGACCAGTAAAGGAGAAATTTATTCAGGAGTTTGTCGAGCAAGAGGCTCTAGCAAAGCAATAGGTCAAAGCAGCTCGAGCCAAGATCGAGGCGTTTGAGGCAGAGCTACCCAGATCAGAGTGACTCGGGATGAGTCACAGTTGAGTGTTGGGGGCTTGCTTGTTGGCCCTTGACCAGGTTTTATGGAAACATTGGTCATGTTTGACCAATTTTGGGACTTCGATGGGATGGTCGAAGTTGAAGTGCTAGGCAAAGCGGAGATCATGGGATCTCGCCACCTTTTGTGGACTTTTTGGGTTTTGGGTTTATGTAACAGGTATGGGATGTTAGCCTATGGGTTTACCCATGCTTAGGCCCATTTTGTAAATTATAAATAGAAAGCTAGGTGATGTAAGAAGGAGTCAGTTGTAAGCCAGTGTGCTAAGTGAGAATAGTTGTGAACGCTTTGTGCCTATTGTGTGTTGTGAACCTGAAGAGATATGTACAAGTAACTATAAAGAGGCTTTGTGTTGTGACGTAGCTCGGGAAAGGATGATCTGGTGAGGTGTGCGCAAATATCCTATCCTATGCGGAGTGGGTTTTGAGGCTCTCTGCATGTAAGATGATTAACAAAAGATAATAGAGAAGAAGAAGAGTTGATGGACGTAGCCCCAGGCTGGGGGTGAACCACATATATCCTGTGTCATAGTTGCTATGTGTGATTAATGTGATTTATGCTTTGTGCTTACCTTCATGAATGTTTAGATGCATCTGATATAAAATATTAGTGCTTAGTCATGTGAATGAATGCGAGATTTGATCTATTTCTATATGCTAAGTTCTTGAATGTGTTATATCTCAATGAATATTGTGTTTCTCTATAATTAGGGTTTATCTGCGTTGTAAATAAGGGTCAAATATTGATGAATGATAACTGCTAAAGTGCTCTTTTAGATTTTTTTAATCACATATCTGTGTCCTAGCTAGGTTGTATACACTTGAGTCGTACAACCCCCCTTCCTCTACCTCGGGTGAGACTTCATCTGCTTCGCAAGTGTTTCCAAAAGGGCTGGTAGATAGGGTTTTGTTGGTGCATTGTTGTAGCATTGAACTTTGGGTCTACCCTATGCCAACAAATGGTTCTGCTGCCAGAACTTGAAACTGTGATTGTTGGGAACTGAAGAAAAGAGAAATATATGTGTAGATTTGTTTCCCTAGTGCGCAGTATCCTACTTGGCTTGTGAAGCTCTCTGCTAAGAAAGTAATCAGATCTGAAAAAAAGAGGTAAGATCTTAAATCTTTATGTTGTGATAAAGGTAAGATAGGTGGAAAGTTTTGCTTCAAAATAATGGATCTAGGTGTATTTGATAGATTTTGTCCTAGTCTAAAAACTAGGGCACAACTAGGAGAAAGAAGATATGAAATGAATAGATCTGATAGAAATAATGAAAGATATGTTATTCCTATCCATAGAAAGTATTTTTGGACTAAGAAATGGATGTAGGATCCCAGAAAGATTTTTTTGCAGGTTCCTCACTGTGATCCTAGTGCACAGTACATGAAATGTTGGGGATTGTTCAACAGAAAGAGAGGGATAATTCTTTGTTACAGTTGTAGAATACCAGGACATCTTGCTAAGGAATTATCTGGTAGAAACCCTACTTGTCTTTGTTGCAAAGCCATGGATAATGAAGTTTTGGATTGCCCTAGAATGATTGCTAAAGTTGAGAAGATGAATATGAGACAAGAAAACCCCGAGGAATGCCAAGAAACTAAAGATATGACAGAACCCCAGAAAGAATCAAAGAGTATATTATTACAGATGGAAGCAACCTTAAATGATCACAGAGACATTAACTTATCAGATATCCTAAAAGAGAAAGAGTGTATAGAAACAAGAATAAGAGACTTCGACATAGATTGTGTATTGGATGCAACAACACAAGTGAATATCATGACCGAAAAAACTTGGGAAATTTTTGGAAAGCCAGCTATGATTCCTTCACTGGGAGGAATAGGATTGCTTAAAGGAAAATTGATAAATCTATGTGGAAGGCTGTTGGCAGCCAATTCACCTTTTTTTTATGATCCTATAAGCTACCTACACCTATGTCTTGCAAACATCAAGTTTTGTCGCAATTTTCAAATAGACGACATTTACACACTTATTTTAGTTTTGTTTTCATGACTGTAAGCGTGAAAACTTCTCCTTTCGAAGTCATATTTCGATCATTATCTGAATTGACAATATCTCTTTTGTCATCATGCCTATTGCACTCACCTTTTATTGATCATTATACAACTGGCAAGATCCTCTAATCGGTTCTCATACTTCGATTGATTGTATAACTCGGTTTTATTGAGTTTGTAAGGCATTTGGTTTTGCACTTTATATGACTTGCCTGATCATTGATTCTATGAAAATGCATAGGGGTTATGATTAAACTTTTTTAATCCTTATGTTAATCTTTTCATAACTTTTGGCTTGTCAACTATATGAATATTGTTTGGCATGTTGATTAAACTATTGACATCGGTTGATACATTGGCACATAGTTGAGTTTGGTATGGATTTCAATTTGACTATTGGTGGATTTAAAAATCCTTGGTATAATGTTGATCGCGCAAGCACTTAACATTGTTCATTAGTCGGCCAAGTGATATGACTGTTCACTATGCTATAATGGGTTGAATTACTATGTAAATCGGCGGTTGTACTTTGACCATAATTGTTTTGCATGGCAGTGAATAACTCCACCACCTTCGCATGCTCGCATTTATGCATATTCCTTTTTCTCAACTCGGGTAGCTCTGCTCCTATGTGTGTTGGTGAATACAAACCCTTCCCTTACCATGTGTTCGGCTCCATGGCACCATTCGTGTGAGTCGAGCCCAATGGCAATCAAGCCCTGTTAATGTTTGACAATGCCCGCCGATATTTGGAGGACAGTGGATGGCTTACCTTCGTGAAACGATTTGAGGGTTTTACCTTGTGTAGCACGCCAGTTTTCCATGACTTTCGATGGTTGTCAAGCCAAGGTGGGCGACATATAGTTAGAGATCGAATTACAGTTTATCAACTTAGCTACGGGGTTACCTACCTTGGGACAGCGTTGGTTTAAGAATTGCAAGGTCGAGGAAGTGCCATGGACATTGTTGTTTCAATCGCGCAAAGTCACCTCTTGTGACAGAGGTATGCCCATATCTATGCTCAAACCATGATGGCATGACTTTTTAATGATACTTAAGTAGTTCGTGACCTGTGAAGGTCGATACGGACTTGTGTTCCTCTACCACCTGCATCTATTGATGATTTTTATAGGGTATCCTCTAAACATTCCTTTCTGTTTTCATCGGAGCCTGTATAAGATGTCGAAAAGATATAAAAGGCAGCAGGCTGACAGCAGCCTGTTCCACCATGGGCTTATTAAGCTCATTGTTGTTTATCATTTGATTTTGCAGGGTGATAGTTGGAGAGCTTTCATCACCCGTAATGGCTTTGAGGACACCGACCCTGTACAGGTTGATAAACCTGTGGTAATTGAAACTAAGGTTGAACCGCTTGTACCCTTACATCTCCTACTGCCTAAACCCTCGGCCGACCCTGGTGGTGACTTACTCGACACTATAACTAAGAGTGCAGAGGCTGTTAAAAAGCCTATGAGAAAAAATCCCAAGGCAAACCTTACTGCCAATGCCAAATGGAAAATGAATGCATGGCTCATTTCGAGAATGGCCAGGAACAAACCAAAACCCTCTGCCGAGTCTAACCCTATCATCCTAAGTGAGGACTCTGATTCTGATATTGAGCATTTTCTGGCCAGTGAGTATCCCTACTCGCAAGGTTTATGTGCTGAGCCCCCTTATGATTTTGTGTCAAACCTTCCCCCCTGCCTAAAGAATGACCCTGACTATCCGGGTATTAAATTTCCTTGTGAAACCCTCAGTCATTCGCCCAAACCCTCACCTGCTCTGTCTAAACCCACACAGTCACCCTGTGACCAATGCAATTCATGGTTAGAATGGTATTATATTGATGTTCCTATACTCCAATCAAAGATTCAATCACTGGAAGACCAGATTGTAGTGCTAACCAGTCAAAAAGCCAAGATACAAACAACAGATAAAAAGCAAAAGACAACCGGATCCATCCTGTTCAAAAACGTGGAATCAGCCATGGCTGTTGTAAATTCCAAGCTGGAATAATCAAGCAGCCTCGTCGCTACACAGGTATGGTTTTTGACATCGTTTTGTTTTGTAAATAATCTAGGTTGATATAATGATTTGAATTCAGTTTTTGAATAGCTCTGTTTACATCTTGAATGGATCTGTTATAATTGTGTGCATTCTATATATAGCTTTGCTTTGAATAAAATGAAATTTTGTTTGGATATATGGTTTGATCATCCCCAGTTTAGACACCGCTAGATTCTCATTTTGATTTGATTGGTTTTTGTTTGATTTGATTTGAGCACGTGTCTGATTGAGTTAACGAAATGGACGTTGTGCTTTCAATTGAATTGGTTTGGTATCTACTCTGAACTGTAAGTTTTCATGATTATGATCATGTTGGATTTGATCTCGTTATGGTTAATATGCTCTTATTGGTAAACTATTTCAAAGAGTCTGTTGGTTACGATATTCTCTATCATGTGATTTTCAAAAGTCGTGAATATTGCTCTGCTCATTTTTAATTTGGGAAATAAAGACTCTATTTTTATAAAAATGATATGCTCATGTAAGCCGATGCTAGTAATATTCTTACCTGAATCGTGGGACAGTTTCGATTCATAATGATTATGTTAAGACTCCTCGCTGTTTGATTCGCTTAAATTGAATTCAGTTGATTTGATTACTCTCATAAGTTAGATTCACATTGCGAAGTGTTGCTCTGTCTGTTTTTAACTTGCAAATGAATTGGTCAATATTTGTTGTCTCTATCGAATCTGGTAATAATGCGTTTTAAACAAATAATTTCGATCAAAGGAAATCGATATTGTCTACCCAGTATACTAAAAACAAACGATCATATAATTCTTGTGAACCCTGTTGCCAGCTGAGTGATTTCATCACGATTTCGTTTATAGACAATTACGCACCAGTGTTGATTTAATCCGTTTATGATATGAATCTTTTTGCTATATCGTTACAGCTATAATGATTGAAAAATGATTTTGTTGGATTGGATCGTATCTCTTGTTTAACAGTCGCATACAATATGTTTGATTATCGTTTTCAATTGGATATGAAACAATCTTATGATTGTCTGATTATGACTCTGTGGACCCGATTTTGTGGTAACAAAAGAACAGAGTATTCCTATCTCTTTATTCGGTTGAATCATTTTTTATCCTATTTAATTTCGAATAATAGAACCATTCCAATCTCAATGATTCGTTTTCAAATGGTTATTGGAAGATAATTGGATTTAATTCTTTTAAAAGATTTTGAATCGATTCTGATGTTGATTCTGTAGCTAGTCTATAGAATTTAATGTTTATCATTTTATTAATAAAAGAGTCTTCTAACTCATCTATTTTTTGTCCCTTTCAGGTGAATTCAAATTGCATGGGATTTAATGGATAGTTTAGAGGATATCTGGATGTTTTAGTTTTATTTTAGTTTAGTTGAACTTGGGAATATCTTCCCAGATTATGTAAACAGTTTGATAACTTCCATAGGGAGGTTTTACCCTGTGGAAAAACTTATAAATACTTATTATTTTTGTAATAAGGGGCATCCTCATTCGTGGGAGAACAAGGATATGGAATTTTAATACAAACTGAGACAGAAGTTGATGTTCTGCTACAGCTTTAGCTTTTCATAATATCAATCTTTTGTTTCACGTTTATGTTTATCAATTTGCATTTGGTTAATGACTACTTCAACTATCTTAGTCTTTTGCAAATGATATGATTTATTTAATATAATCCATATCTGATTTCTTCCAGTATTTAAAAAACTTAGCAATTACTTGATTCAGTTTTTGAATGACAGATTTCTCTTCTTCATCAATTGAATTATTAAGTATAAGTTTTTGCATAACAGGTTTACCTAATTGCAGAGATTTATAAATCATATAATTGTTATGATTTTTTATGTCTTGTTTGTCTTGTAAACAAACTCAAAGAGCATTGCAGCTATCACTTACGAGAAGCTTCCGGATTATTCGGTGCGAGTTTCCTTCCTCCGACCAGCTTCGAAGATCATCATACACAGGAAAAATCTGGAGCATTTCCAGGTCAGTTTGTCATTTGCTTGTTTAGTGTATTTATTAGTAGTTTAGTTTAGATATAAGTTTAGTTAGATTTATAGGTAGAATTAGTATATTAGTGTTTGGTTTAGTCAGTTTTCTGTTTTATTTCTTGTTTATAAAATTATAAAATCAACAAAAAATACCTTTCTCTATCTTAGGACAGATTGCAAATGAATTTTTTCATGTTTTACTTAAATCTGTAAATTGTAGACATCATACATTTTGTAAATAAGTTATATTTCAGATTGTAGTTAGTATAGTATTAGTTAGTAGTTCATATATATAGAGATAGTAGATTAGTTTGTTTGTTTAGTAGTTAGTTTTAATTAGATTAGTGTATTAGTTTGTTTTATTTATTGTTAGTTAGTTTAGTTTGTTTTATTTAGTTTTAGTTAGATTAGTTTAGTTTAAATTAGTTTTCTTTTGTTTTCTTAGGACCTTAGATCGGCTAACGAAGCCACTAAACCCGTCAGGGTGGTTCATTCCAAACGGCTTGGGTTATTAGACAACCCCGGACCGGTTCCACTCTCTCAGTTGACGGACGGTCGATTTCGCCCATCAACAAAGGCTTACCCAGATACCTATGAGTACTCATAGATCTTCGACAGAGGAAGAATTCGAGGCCATTAAGTTTATTGAGAATAATGCTCGGTTTTCTCTTTTGCTAGGAAAAACCTAGATTGAGAAAGATCAAGTCAGAAGAAGGAAGCTATGGAACAGAAAATGCAAGAACTAATAGATTTCATGGCTAAGAGAATAGCACGCTTAATAGAAGAGCAGGAGGACAAGTCAAAGCTACTAAGGACTAGAGACCTGGCTGTCGAAGTTGAAAGAACGCAAAAAGGCTTAAGCAACCTATCCATGCAAGAAAGTAGAGCACCTACTCTAGAAGAAGAAGTATTACTCTCGAACCCTATGAAAGAATCTCATCAGCGTGAAGTTACTATGTTGAGTACAGATAAGAACAAGAATGGAAAGAGGAATACAAAGATGCAGATCACGGGAAAAAAGGCTAGAAAGCTTAGCAAGAAGAAAGCAAAGCTAGAAAAATTGCCAAAGGTACCAGAAAGGACTTCACAGAAAGTAGGTTTGCAGAACTTGAACTTCGTTGGGATATTAGAATAGCACAGATCGACACTTCACCATGGTGGAGAAATATGACCGTTGGAGGCATCCCGACTGTTAGAACGACACTTCAGAATGGCTAGAAATGTAGTTATGGCTGGAAAGCTTGCCATTGGACCATTGGGATCGTTCCCTAACAGATGGAATCACATTGATGAAGGCTCTCTTACCCGTTTGAAGGATCCGTTACGACGTTGTCTATTTATCCCATTGAATGCTACATCAAGAACACTTTTGTGAATTGTATATAAGCCCACAGAGAATTCATTATTATCATGTTGTGCCTATTGAGACCTCGCCACCTAGTCTATTACCTTGGGTTTTATATCACCGACCTAAGATACTTGATCTAGAGCGTGCATGTAGGATGACCTCATCATAGTAGAAAACTCTATCAAAGAAATTCTAATCGACCTCATGGCTAAGAAGGTGATGTATGAAGGGATTCAGGCTTCATTGACGTGAGGAGTGCAAGCATCCCTGTCGACTACTCTTGGATCTGGACCATCCCGAGATGCAACCGAACCAAGCATCATGATGACTTGGCAAATGGGAAGCTCATCCCATCAATCCTTCCTGACTACATCCCACCTCTGGCTAGCGCGGTGAGTCGTGACAGCGTCCCAGGGGACTTTGACTACACGTTGATTACTGCATACCTCCCGAAGGCGATACACGTAATAAAACCACAGCTGGATAAGATTATGACGTTGAAGATCATCGACTATAACCTAGGAGATTGCAAGAACTATGGTATGCTGGAACCACATAAGTATTTAACCACCACAAATGGGAGAATTTGAAGATAATCTCCCAGCCATGGACCATGGACCTCACGAGGTCCACGATCTTCAATATGATGAAGATACCCCACTTTGGAAGGCACCAGGAGGTTAACACAGGCATTACACTCCTGCTTTCATCCTTTCATAGCGGTTATCTGTGGCTAGACAGACGCATCACCGTCGATCCAGATTAAGCATGCAAGGCCCAGACCCATAAGACTTTTACCTGAGGAAGGCTACAGACTGCACCTTGGCACAGACAATCAAAGACACCTATGGTGATTTGGAAAAGGGGAAGGGGCTACAAGGTAGCCTCCATCTAGAATGGTGCAGTGCGTCTAGCCTTCCAATTGATCATAGGTAAGCTAGTGAGGAAGAACAGACCCACATAGGTCACAGGGTTCGTTGTTGATATCACGGGAAAATGCATGGAAGGGATACAAATGAACTGGGCGAGCTACCTTGTCAACCAATTAGATCAAGACTACCACGAAACTTAGGATCAGGGCTACAATTTCAACTTCAGTTGTTTGTTGATCCTCATCACATTCATTGCTTTGGAGATGTCAGAAGGTATGACCTTCCCTAAGATTGAGCCATCTGAACCACTAGCTGTGAAGTTCACTACACTCTGGTATTCAAGCGACATGGAGAAACTATGGCAGTCAAACATGATATTTCACACCTATTACTTACAACTAAATAGGGATATTGAGTCTTTCCCTCACATGACGTTGAATACCTTTCACAGGTTCAGGCCCTATGTGAAGTTCCGCACAGATAGACATTTAATTTATATCACTGCGCGAGGAGACGAACATAAAGAAGAGATGCAGATTTACTATAAGGTCACAAAGGAGGACATGGAAGAAATAACTAAGGAATGGCCTGTAGATTTCCTTATCCTAGTCAACCAGGCAGAACTATCCGACCCCAACCTCATTGGAAGTCCCGTGGTCACTCGTGAAGAGTATGATGCACCCGGCAGTAGCAGAAGGAAGAAGACGGAAGAGGTATAGGAGTTGAACAATGCATCTGAAGAGATTGCTTCAGATTCACCTAGAGGGGGAGGGGGTGACAAAGTATACAATGAAGAGAACAATGACAAAGAATACAAGAAGAAGCAAGGCGAATTAATATTGCCTCAGGATCCCATTGATGAGGCTGAGACATCCATGTAAAGAAAGGGTTCCCCCACGAAACCTACATCGTGGAAGAAGTCCAAATATAGTAAACCTCCATTCCACAGTGTGGTCACAATGGATGGCATTGATCTTATTATCACCGTTGTATCAGACACTTTAGAGGATATTTTACAGTGCAATGAAGTAAAAAAAGAAACCATATATGATAGGATTGAAGCAGAACTAAAAAGGGTACAACAGGCCCTTTACTCCAGCCTCACAGTTTCTACTGCGCCACCATCTTCTGAAGAAATTGAGTTGGGAGATGAGCCTACCCAGCTACGTAGAATAGAAGATGCTACTGAAGCTCGACCTCAATGTTTCCAAGAAGAAAAAGAATAGGCCATAGATGCCCTGAAGCAAGAAAAGGAGGAAGCCAAAGAGTAATGACGGGTTGCACAGCAAGAAAAAGATGACCTCCAAGTGAAGTTCACAGAAGATAGAGCACAAATCCAACAGGAGAAAGAACAGTTTCTCATGGAGCAAATGGAAGTTAAAGAAGCAGTCACCAAAGAACTTCGCTCTGTGACAGGCTTAGAACAGAAGGAAGAAGACCGAGTGGAAAGTCAAGTGAAGAAGCTTGTTGAAGCTATTCAACAGCTTCGGCAAAGAGTAGCAGAAATAGAGCTACAAGCAGTGCCAAACACTTTGCAGGAAGTGCGAGATCAAAGAGAGGAAACTACCAGAAGCACAATCGAGAGAATCAAGGCACTAGCCTTGGAATGAAAACAACTTAGTAGGCGAAGTGTGCAGACTTACGAGCACCTCACAGAGGACCCTAATCTAAGGACACTAGAGTCATAGCTCCAGGAGAAGAAGTAGTAAGAAGCAATAATGAAAGCACAGTTGAAGCTACTATCAGCAATCGAGAGGATCAAAAGATCCCAAGAACAACACATTGTTCAACAAAAAATCCATGCAATCTAGAGTAAAGTCTTGGAAGTGACCCAGAGACTCCAGGAAATGAAGAACAAAGTTTGCATACTTTTCAAGGAGATTGAAGGACGAGGTGTAGAACTGGAACAAGTGGTCACTTCAATGGAACAATGCTTGGTAGGACTAGTGAATGAGAAATTTATTTAGGAGTTCACCGAGAAGGAGGCTCTGGCAAAGCAACAGTTCAAAGCAGCTTGATCCAAGATTGAGGCATTTGAAGCAGAGCTACCCATATCAGAGTGACTCGGGATGAGTCACAGGTGAGTTTTGGGGGCATGTTGGCCCTTGACCAGGTTTTGTGGAAATGTTGGTCATGTTTGACCAATTTTGGGACTTTTATGGGCTGGTTGAAGGCGGAGCGCTAGGCGAAATGGAGATCGTGGGAGATCTCGCCACCTTTTGTGGAATTTTCGGGTTTTGGGTTTATGTAACGGGTATGGGATGTCATCCCATGGGTTTACCCATTCTTAGGCCCATTTTGTAAAGTATAAATAGAAATCTAGGCGATGTAAGAAGGAGTCAGTTGTAAGCCAGTGTGCTAAGTGCGAATATTTGGGAACGCTTTGTGCCTACTATGTGTTGAGAACCTGAAGAGCTAAGTGCAAGTAACCATAAAAAGGCTTTGTGTTGTGACCTAGCTTGGGGAAGGAGGATCTAGTGAGGTGCACCCAAATCTCCCGTCTTATGCAGAGTGGGTTTTGAGGCTCTGTGCATGTAAGATGATTGACAAAATATAATATTGAAGAAGAAGAGTTGGTGGACATAGCCCCAAGATGGGGGTGAACCACGTATATCTTGTGTCATGGTTGTTATGTGTGATTAATGTGATTTATGCTTTGTGCTTACCTTCATGAATGTTTAGATGCATATGATATAAAATCTTAGTGCTTAGTCATGTGAATGAATGCGAGATCTGATGTATCTCTATATGCTAAGTGCTTGAATGTGTTAGATCTCAATGAATACTGCGCTACTCTATAATTAGGGTTTATTTGCACTATAAATAAGCGTCAAATACTGATGAATGATAACTGCTAAAGTGATTTGTTAGAGTGTTGTAATCACAGATCTGTGTCCCAACTAGGTTGTAGACACTTGAGTCCTACAACTCCCCCTTCCTCTACCTCAGGTGACACTTCATCTGCATCGCAGGTGTTGTAGAAAGGGCCGGTAGATAGGGTTTTGTTGGTGTGTTTTTGTAGCATTGAACCCTGGGTCTGCCCTGTGCCAATGAAAACCCTCAAATATTTTTATGAACTCATCCCAACCATAAGACACGAGTTCATCCACAACGTCGTCATGTGAGAGGAGAGCCTGTGAGCCATCTTCTCCATCCTCACCATAGGTTCCATTGGTTTGGTCATGAAAAACCAACAGGAGTAGCAAAGGAAAGAGTGGGTTTGAAACCACACGAAATAGAGGGTAATATCTTCATTTTTGGAAGAGGACCGATACCTAAGGCTTCGAGAGAAAGCCACCATAGTGAACACATGGACTGTTGAGTGGATGCTGAACCAGAGGACATGAAAAAAATGAAAATTGCCTTCTCTAATGACCACCAAACCCAAAACAATGACTTACCACCTGAGACAATGAATGCAAGCTTGTGCTAGCAGGACGAAGGAGTAATTATTTGAAGGCATGGCTATCAGTCGTGTACCATAATGATGAGACTGCGATATGACTTCAAGGGATATCATTCATATTTAAAACTACACCAAAGTTATTGTTTTATGCACAATCGTAGATGTGGTAACATGATAATCAAAATATCCAAAGAATAAAATACCTAAACAATACCGCCAAGGTGGAAAACCCATGCGCTAATGGTAAGAAAGTAACCCATAATACGATAGGTTCACAAGATTTTAAGGTTATCAAAATTATTAGAATCCATTAGGTGTTCATCCAATTTTATAAAAGGAAACTCTATAAACTGTATGATGCGTCCAAACCAGAGCTTGTTCTAATTTCATGCTTACAGTCATGAAATTGAACAAAAAATGAGATATTAAAAGAAATGAAATCACACACACAGCTAATCAAACGATTTTTTCAAAACAAAAGATCATAGAAATCTTTGCAAATATAAAAAGGCAGCTACAATTTTTTTTATCCCATTAAGATGATATTTTACAATGATAAAATCAACATAAATATCTGGCTGCCAACACCATGCTTCTGAAGCTATCAGAAAACTTGTCAAACCTAATTTTCTCTCTCTTCGGAGTCCCTCTCTCTCTTTGGGGTGAATTTACATTTTTTGGGTATTTTTATATGTACCTAGGAATTTTGTAGAAGTGTTAGACAATTTTTATATTGTATGGGTCGATCCTTCATTGTCATGGGCATCCAATTTTTTGATGGGTGAATTTCTCCCTTCTCTAGGTTGATCCCTCAACACTTGGGAGCTTGAGCTTCCCCATGGTCATATGCATCTATTTTGGGTGTTATACACAGTCTATGACCTCACCCAAGAAACTCCACACTACCCAAAAACTCTTTTCACTGTCTAAATGATACTCATGACCTACCCTAGCTACTGTGAATACCACTCATTTATTTATTGTTGTCTAATTGTCATGGATTGAATCTCTCCTCTGGGCACCCATGAAACTATTGGGAGTGTTCTCTTCCTACACAATGTGATCACATATTGGTGTAGCTATCTATATATACCCTTGATTTTGTATTGTTGTCTTCTAATGCTTGCAACCAAAACCTAGCGGTCGGATAGAACCCACTCTTATATTACTTATTGGTTGCAATGCAAATGTTGTAACCCTATAACCTTGAGCATGTGTGGCCTCTTGTTGAAAAACACATTTTCCTTAAACTCAATTCCAAATCAATTTGTGGAATCTTTTCCTGCTATCTGGTTGTTTCACTATCTTTCTATCCAAACTCATGGTGAAAACCTAACCCTAATTCTCACATTGGTGTAGTGTAATGCCTCCATCTTCCATGCCTTTGACCTATCTCCAAGGAACTCTGAAGAATCTACCTTGGATCAGTTATAAACTATGCTTGATTTTTACTCATTAGCTCATGGTTCAAGCATGTCCATTTTGATAATTGTTACAAGACAGATGTTGATTATATTGAGTGGGAGATGAATGGTTGGTGCATTGAATAAGGGGATGACTAATCTAATAATGGATATATTTTTTACCTATATTCATTAAATAATAATTTATTTGTTACATTAGTCGTTTGTGTTGGATCAGGTTTTCATTGATGCCAATGGTTTGATTAATTGATGTCAAGTGATTGATTGATGTCAAATGTAATATGTATTGTCCTTGATGAGAATGCATATATGAAAATGGATCAATTAGTTGTCATTGATATGATGAATATGGATCAATGAGTTGTCATTGATACATGATGCATAGTTCAATTGATGTAATGGTCTTATCATGGTTGATAAGGTGCACAAATGGATGAACTCCAAAGTGGTCCCCTTATGGTGAAATCCCTCATGGGAAGACGCTTTACGATTGAGTTATCCTTGAAGTGTGGATGGAGAACCCGTGCTTATATGTGGAATAATGATATGAAGATCAGTGAAGATGTTGGTGAAACTATCCTAGATGGATAGTGCTTGTCATGCCATTTCCGGTGGTATGTGGAATGTCACATAACTCCTCATGGTTTGAGAGTTATGGCCTTACGAAGTTGGAAGACCCTCATATGTTGGCTTGAAGCCCCAAAATGTCAAACAAGTCAAAGACATTGCAAAGAAAAAATTATTATTTAAATGATAAAGTAAAGTGATAAAGTCAAGGTGGATTATTTAAATAATAAAGAGAAGTGACAAAATCAAGAAAGATTATTTAAATGATAAAGTGAGGTGACAAAATCAAGAAGGAATATTTAAATATTAAAGTAATGGAGAACTTTCTATTTATGGAAAGTGGTTAACCCTAAAATGAGGAAATTAGGTTAAGTGACCTAGAAGTGGGCTAAGTGACCTAGAAGATGAAGAGTATAAATAAGAGGTAAGGGTCTCTTGTAAAAAGAACATTTTTGGAGCATCTCTTATGTATCTTTTGTGAGCATCTTAAGTGTAGCTCTTGTGCATCTCTTGAGCATCTCTTGAAGATCTATTCTGAGAGAGAGAGAGTATGGAGGATCTCATGGATGCATCAAAGTTTTGGCAAGTCTGAGATCACGACAGTGAAAGTTTTGGAAGTTCAGAAACCCTAGATTCTGAGGCGTACACAGGTTGTCTGTGTATAGGGTGCAGACAGTACGTAGGCTGGCAGTGTATTAGGGTGCGTACATATGCGGGCTGGCAGTGTATTAGGGTGAGTACATGTTGGTAAAGCCATGGAAACTTGAGAATATGAAGATGCAAAGATTCCATATTCTAAGATTAATCTCCCAAGATGGTCTACAGTGCTTAGATACATCAGATCTATCCATTGGTTCAAAAGGTATGGTTACATGCTTGTCTTGATGGATACTCTTTCTTATTGTTTGGTGAATGCTTAAGGCATTCTTGGTATGGTTGTTATGATGTGGTTTGAGTTGGTTGATGGAGTGAGAAACACTCTTATGATTCAGTATTGATATGATGGCTATAGTATACTGGTTGTTTACACATGTTTGAGTAGCATTCATATTATATGGTTGAGAAGCATGAGTAGGCTATTGGAGAGATTGGATGTGTTGTGACTGCCTGTGGGTTAGATTGGACAGTGAGAGACAAAAGAGAATGTGATTGTAGGTTGTAGAGGATATGATTTTGTGATGAAAAACATAAACCCTAATAGCTCAGAAGGTATACGCAGGTTGTAGTATATATCAGTCACGTACATACGTGGGTTGTAGTGAGCTAGGGCATGTACACACGCGGGCTACACTACTGACAGGTCGCATACCTGTGACAAATTGATATATGTGGAGGATTTTTGCTTCATCTCAGTTGGTGCTAAGGATGTAAGATGAGTCTTACATATAGAGCTGGTGCTCTTGTAGAGTTGTACTCTATTCAGTTGTTGCTAAAAAACCCCAAGGATTGTAGTCCGTAATAAAAATAAAATTGTACATATATCTTGTGTTCTTTGTGTTCCTTGTGGAGATGATTTGTTGATGATATGTTGCTGATATATGTTCACATCTAACTGGTTATAAATGACAACAATAAGTAATGAGTAAATGTTGAATGCTAACTAATGATTTTTGTGTAAGAGGGAAGTTTTGGGAAAAATATATCCACACTCATTCACCCCCCTGCCCTCTAAGTGTGGTAGGTGTGTCCAACAATTGGCATCAGAGCAGGCCTTCACTATAATCCTTAACAAGCTTGGAGGAGATCCATGGACACACAAATGGATGATGAAGTTCCAATCCTTGATAAGGAAAACTATTCTACTTGGAGAATAAAGATGAGAGTACATTTTTTTTTTTGTAAGTAAGAATTTATATATAAAGAACCTTCAAAAAACCAGAGTTATAGATTGTTCAATATTGTCGTACTATAATAACTGAACTTCCCCAAGGGGAAACCAATTCAGCCAGTCGGTATTGGGATCAAAATGACTACCAGTTTGATAAAAACTCTAAACAATGCTGAGAAAAAAGTAAACTAAAAGCTTGAGTAAAAAACCCAATAGTGGTCATACACTTGGCTTGTAACCTGGCCAGGTGGCATGGTTTGCCTCGTCCCAAGGCGCCTTTGAAAAATGTCCCTCTCCATTCAATTTTCATGTCAACGTCTGAGTTACCCCCGTCCAATCTGGCATCGGGCCATGTGTCTCCCATTGGACTGGGCGCATGGAAACCCACTGCTGCTGCAACGTCCATGTCCACATGCATGGCTTGCCCAGAGTCACCAACTTCTGCTGGAAGCCCCTATTCGCTCCTACCAAAATGACGGCCACCCTGCCCCTCGCGAGCACGGTCGCCCCACCAGGACCTTCACAAATCCTCGGCCCGAAGAGTTGACACTCTCCCTCCCCTTTTCGGGGTTTCGAAACCCACAGTCTCTCTCACACACGCTTCCCCCTTTATAACTTGCCTGAGGAGAAGAATCGGAGTCTCGCCTCTCGCGAATCCCGACGTCGAATGTCTTTTTCCCGGGTTCCCGAGACCGAGGAAAGTCAACGTTGACTCTTCC